>JXSR01S001392.1:26623-40667 GCA_000969725.1 Ophiothrix spiculata
TGATATTCTGCTTACGTTGATTTTAACCTTTTGCCACTTCCCATACCTATTAAAACACTGCTAAACAAAATATCGAATGCAAAGTCACGACTTGACGTTGATCAAGATAAGTCTGTTATAAAAGTAATAAAGACAAGCATAACGTAGGATATTGCTTAACTACATCTCTGATTTCTACTCAATGAATCGTAAAATATAAGAGAAAACATAATATTATGGGTGTTCAAAGGTCCCTTTGAAACTTCAAGACAGAAAATAACTGTAAAATAACATTGCCAAAAAATACATATTCAGAAGGTCGAAAGTTGTGTTTTTTTATTTTGATTTGTAACACAACTCCACTAGTATTAATTGAAGAGGATTTTTAAAGGACTTGGTGGTAATTTTTATAACCAGTTCACCACTTTTTAATCATTTAATGTGAAACGTTATTTTTTTTTTATTTAGGTGTACCTAATTTTCCTTAAATGTGACCGTCCACCCCAAACAGCAATAAATGCCAGCTCTTGTAATGTTCATTTTTTTTAATTATTTGCAAAGACCATGCTTTAAGGATTAAAATGACACCTTAATGAACTTCACACGATTTCCAGAAGTTAAGTTATGGTCCGCCAAAAGTTGCCAGGGAGTAAAACGTATAACTGAGATAAACGCGTTCAAAGATTAGTAAGCCCTATATTTTCTGTTGAACGTCTTAAGAATATGCCAATTTATTTCACATGTCCTATCATTTTCTTGAAATGAAACTTTGCTGGTATTTTGTAGTAAGCATTAGGATTGTGAGTCTGTCAAAAAATCAATTTCAGCAAATTATGACCTTGACATGTATTTTCACCTGTAGCGCAAAATGAAGTTCCTGGCATTTACTGCTCATACGGGCTGGACGGTCACAAATGTGTTCTCTATTTCAATTGAAGGAAAAAAAAAAGGCTTCACTGGAGTAGACTGGGAAGAAATAGTCTCCAATCGAAAAATGTCTATTGGGTCACTTTAAGTTTTAGAAACTACATGATTGCACGAGGAATCTAAGTTCAGAATAAATTATTGTCAATTATAAATCATCTCAAAATCTCACCCTTCAATGCAGAAACTACTTTAACGAAAAGGTCAAGCGCAAGTGTAAATGGATATATAAGGGGCATTTAACACTTGATTTGAGTTATGATTTTTAGCATTTCATACCACATTCATTAGTTTCAAGAGCACAGATATATAGAAATTAGGGTCTTACTACAAGTACTCTAGCGAGGTCTGCAGTAGACACTTATATATGTGTATCAAGGTTCAATTCAAGGTATGCTAATTTCTTCAGAGATTATAACAAAAAAACCTGAATAAAATACTTAATAAAGGCTACAGCCTTTTTTCACAAAGATGTAGGAATATCGTGTTAGACCTAAATAAGACAGACAACCTATTTGTTTTTGGCAAACATGACAAGTAGACGAGTAAAGTTTCTCAATGAATCATAAACCTTCACTAATAATCTCACTTGCATGTAGTTATTCAACATGGTGTCTACAGACAACTTTACGAAAACGATTATTTAATTTATATTTGGTTGTATCGATATTGTTAAAATGTTAACAGATGTAGGACTGATACTCATTATTGAAATACATATAATACAATTTAAATATGTTGTGTTGAGTTTGAATGATAACCAAATAAACTCGCAGCGGTTTGCTTTCACAAATCGGTTGAGCACTACGACCCCGAAATCTCACCTTTTCAGTTCTGTATTGTTTGTTTTCAATATTTACATTTCTGAGTTTGTATGGGTCTAACATGAAAATGTATATAATTGCATGCTTATTGCATGTCACACATATGTTGGCCTGGTAGATTTCCTAGAGTTTCTTAAATGCATGGTTGATCTGTTCTAGACACAATGGTTCTATTCACTTACAATACAGTCACAACTGTTTCTCTTTTCGTGATTAAAACGATTCTGATGAGCAGTCAAAGTCATTTACCCTTACGTTGCTGTTTTAGAGAAATTCTTTTGATATTCCTAAAAGGATAATCCAATCTATGATCAATAAGTGACGTACTGCACATTATTTTATCCGACGATAAACTTTAATATAGCCTACAATTCCCACACGACAGAGTTATATAGGCTCGCAAATTTTGGATAGTTATTAACAGCAATGGCACTTTCATACTTAAAAATACACAAGAGGAAAACTGTAATTTATAAAATTATTAGAGATAAATCAAACACATTATGTAATATGTGATTTAGAGAACACCAATTTATGTAAGTGGTTTTCGAAAGTAACATTTGTTCATCTTTGTTCCTAGTATTGAAACACGCACTGGCAAAAAATTGTGATTCAGTATACAAACATGACAAAATTAGGCTATATTGATCGTTCTGACCAGCCCAGGATGTAATCTTGCAGGATTTTTCACTTCGGCGTCGAAAAACAACAACTTGACTCGACCCCAACTTCCATGCCCCCCCCCCTGAAAATCAAATGGTGCGCCCCTTAAGTTCAGCAAGGCACTTTATCGCATAATTGATAGTTTACGTTGATTTTAACCTTTTGCCACTGCCCATACCTATTAAAACACTGCTAAACAAAATATCGAATGCAAAGTCACGACTTGACGTTGATCAAGATAAGTCTGTTATAAAAGTAATAAAGACCAGCACAACTTAGGATATTGCTTACCTGCATCTCTGATCTCTACTCAATGTATCGTAAAATATAAGAGAAAACATAATATTATGGGTGTTCAAAAGGTCCCTTTAAAACTTCAAGACAGAAAATAACTGTAAAATAACATTGCCAAAAAATACATAATTAAGATGGTCGAAAGTTTTTTTTTTTATTTTGATATATAACACAACTCCACTAGTATTAATTGAAGAGGATTTTTAAAGGACATGGTGGTAATTTTTATAACCAGTTTGCCACTTTTTAATCATTTGATGTGAAACATTAAAATCATTTTTTTTTATTTAGGTGTACCTAATTTTCCTTAAATGTGTTCTCAAATTCAATTGAAGAAAAAAAAAGACTTCACTGGAGTAGACTGGGAATAAATAGTCTCCAATCGAAAAATTTCTATTGTGTCAATTTAAGTTTTAGAAACTACATGATTGCGCGAGGAATCTAAGTTCAGAATAAATTATTGTCAATTATAAATCATCTCACAATTTCACCCGAGCCGTCACTTAAATGCAGAAACCCCTTTAACGAAAAGGTCAAGCGCAAGTGCAAGTGAATACATGAGGGGCATTTAACACTTGATTTGAGTTATGATTTTAAGCATTTCATACCAAATTTATTGGTTTCAAGAGGCACAGATATATAGAAATCAGGGTCTTACTACAAGTTCTCTAGCGAGTTATGCAGTTGACACTTACATTTGTGTGCCAAGGTTCAATACAGAGTATGAACGACACAGAAGTTCGAAGTATGTCGAATTCAGTATACTCGCAAATAGACTTCTTCATGGGGTATGCATGTTATGCAAGTACTTGTATCATTGATTGATTGATTGATCACTACGTTGGTGAACCTATGCAAAGGCATTTAACCGTCGTCGTTCTAAGCCTTTTTCGGTCATTACGTACATTTAGCCCGTATCCTAAAAGCTCCAATTACGTAACTCATCCAGTTACTGGACAACGCACATCCCCTGACAACAGTTGATGTAATACTTTTGTGTGGTGATCAATTTATAGTTCCAAACCAGACAGTGTGATCAAGTTGTCTGGTTGATAATCGGATTGCACGTAAAACTTTGACACTGAATTATTGATGCATGATTGCACGAAAAAGTAAAGGATTTACACATGAATAGCATGAACAGCGATTCTCTTACTTCGTGTTACACCTGATAAAAATTGAATAGATCTGAGATGTGGGGTATTCCAGACCGATACCGGGTATTTTGGGTGTGATTTATATAGGGGACATCTGAGCGTCATGTAATTTGGTATCTGAGGAGGGGCAGGGGTGGTGCAATCGACGATACCCCCCCCCCCCCACCCTCCTTTAGAAAGACGAGGGTTCAACTAATACATTCATTTTCCAACAAAATTTCTTTAGGGGGACTTATCCCAATAAACAGCTGCACATATGTATTTTTGTAGACTTTCAAATCTTGAATTTTGCTTAGTTTAATGACAGGTATACTTTACTTGTCTACAAATGACAAAACATTCTATGAACCAATCTGACACCGGTCGGTCACGGTGGTGTCCGTACGGAGTCCGGGCTGTGTCCGTGAGCCGTAGAGACGCTGGAAGCATGCCGCAAGAATTTAATTATGAGTTAAATCCTTGCGGCGTGTATACGATGTCTTCAGTTATCAAGGTCTCTTCCCTTGGCCTATGTGACCATAGCATGACCAGGGTGTCACAGAAGAAAACATTTTATAATTTTATGAGAGTTGATTGAGTTCATCCTATTTCGTTTATGTTAAAGGTCTAAAGGTCATGGCAATGATTTCTTACTTTGTAAGCTTGTCCATACCTAATATTATGAATATATACCACGAATAGTCGCAAACGCATATATGTTATGATCAGGGCAAATATGGTACTCAAATGCCAAAAATGATTTTATTAAGCTACTCAAGGTCACTCAATGTAAATAAATATAAATATATTTATCAAACCATTGGCTTAACCTGACCCAAAACCAGCATTTTAATTATCCCCATTAAGCCTGCTTCATAAGTTCACACATGTTTTATGAGTTAATTAAAAAGCCAATATGATTTTTCTCTGAAATGATTTGCCATGTTTGCTGGTGAGATAAAAACAAAGTTGAAAAACGGAATCAACACCGACTAGATTAGGCATAATATAACTAATGCCTCAAAGGTAGTGATAGAATGTTTGATTTTATATATCTGAAAAGAAGAACATGACTAATAAACGAAACACATAGAAAATCAGGATATGTAACATCTTAAAGGATTTACTAACAAAGGTAACTGTTTCGACCCACATTCTACGGTACGGGTTCTGTTAAGTAAAAATAATAAGAAACCGTATTTTTCGCGTTTATGAAACGGCTAATACCTTAAATACTTAGACACTTAAAACGTTCGTGTGTTATATAGATAAGTACCTAGTAATCTTGTATCTACAACAATCTTATTAGTTTAACTGTTTAAGGATTTGATCTTTATAACCTGGTAGCAATCGGGAGTACGGTTGTACTAAACACATTCATTTGGATATATGAGTCTGCTTTCAGGTATTCCACCTGGGATTTGGGTAACTTTTTTCAAAAGCATCACACAAACTTCATGCTGCTTTGCCCATATACACTAGCGGTTTAAAGTATTTCCGCACAAACACTTTATTCAGCCATATCTCACAAGGCATTTATAAGGAAACTATCGGGAAACTTTTGTTGCTTTTAGTCAGATCTGATAGGTAATCTAGTTAAGTGTAAATTTGAACTCCGAATGGGATCAACCTTCCCACGTATAGGTAGGGGCAACACCACAAATAGGTCGAAAAACGTGATTTTTAGGTCACATTTGATTTGACAACACCTGGGTCAAATTCACTTCACCGCTCAAGTTGAGTGGTTATGTGGAATGTGTATATGTAATAGACTGACAATCAGGCGATGAAATGTCCTGGTCACGCTTGACTTCGCCATACATGTTTATTATTACTCCAATTCCAGATTTTATAAACATTTAAAAAAAATCAATATAACCTAAGAACCACAATCACCACAACTAACCGAATTTTACGATGCGTATGAGTTCGACAGCTGCATTTACTTTGCTATACTGAAACATACACCTAGAATACCCAATACGATTGACGCAATTCACTTAGTAACTTGAAACTTATATTACGAGTGTTTTGCTGGAGTATTTTGATAACTTATTTGTGCAAGACTTTTATATATTAAGTTTTCTAAGGTCGCCTTAACGTTGCTTCTTCATTCATTTATTTTGGGAAATGGAATGCGAACACGCTGTAGTATGTCTATAAGATATTTTCGTCAAGATCAACAACAATTTTAACTATTAAACAATATGTCAAAATCAATCATTCTGAATGATATTTGGCTTCTTGACAATATAAACATTGTAGAATGAAATAAGAGCGACTGACTTTTTAATAACTTTTAAATCAAGACGGTTTTTGCATATTATATATATGTTAATGTTAATAGAAAGTTGATCAATTACAGTGAATTAGAGGTCTGTATCGATTATCCATTTTCTGCAATCAATAATCACTATTTTGTACTTGACCATTTCTTCCACTAAAATCACGGTCGCTAAACAAATAATTGTCAACATTTTAAATTAAGTAATCAAAACATTCTCAAAGTATATGTTTTTAGAATTTGCAGATATATACAACCATATATATTTCGAATCTGGTAAAACAAGTAATTTGATATGTAACTTGAGCGTTTCTAAAATTTTACCCCAAATTCACTCAAGCGTGACAACCCCTTACGACAGGATAAATTACCCAAAATTTATCATAATATTCTATGACCTACTGGGACTTCAAAACCATCAATAACTTTATTTCGTCAAAACGGCACTTGACCACGTTTTCAACTTCTTGCATCATACTGATCAAAATTTTATGAAAGCACCTAAAGGTACACACAAAATATTTACTGAGTCAATTGACTCGTTTTGCCTTATTTTACGTGAGTCATGTACAAATTGACTCAGTTATGACACTACGTGAATCATAATTGACTCACATATACTCCAATAGTGAGTCATATTTCAGGTGACTCAGTATGATGATACCATATTGACTCACTTGTCGGAGAATTGTGAGTCAATAACGACTTTTGACTCATTTACATAAATTACTGAGTCAAATACGAAATTTGAAAACGAGGCTGTGGTCGGCCATTTTCTTGAACATGCATGGTCCGTGACATAAGGGTTGTTAGTGGTTGATGACACAAAATTGTCATTTCTGTGAGCACTTTTTTGGCATTTAACACCGTCAGAAGTAATATGTGGAACTTCTGGAGCTGACATCGAGCTACAAGTATAAATTACTACATTAAGCAGTAATTTTATATGGAGTTAGCTTACAATATTGGCCCATTTAGTCCATTGTTGTTTTACTGCAGTAGGCTTAGCCTAAGCTTAACCTCTTGGACTCGGAATTTGACTCGGATATATGATGATGGGCAATATTGTGTCTACAATCACCAACACCTTTCGGATATAATCCTCCATGTTTGTGCACAAAGAGGACGTCACTCGAATAAGTTCAATAATGAGTGAGTCAAATGACCTGCATTATTTTTAATCTGAGTCTTTTGACTTATTTTACACAAGCAAGTGCGTCACTACAGAGACAAAACTGATGACTCATTAAGGTAATGAAGTTGAGTCTTCTGATTCAACTGGATTTGATCGGAGTCATTTGACTCATCACATCTGAGTCACATGACTCACTACAGTGACTCAGTTAGCATACAAAGTGCGTCACTACAGAGACAAATAAAAGACTCACGTATCTGAGTCACCTGACTCAGTAAATATTTTGTGTGTACACACACCCATACCCCATCCCAGAGAGACATTCGATAAAAAAATATATATTCGTGCATATTTCTTCGACTAAGTTTGTTTTCGAAATGTTTATAATTCTCAGTTGCCATCATTGGAATTATCGATGGTTGCCCGAAATGTAATGCACGAACTGAATATGATTCATTAATGCATACTGATTTCTTGGTCACTTTTGGGAAATTTTTCCTAATGTATTATATATGTCCAATGAATTGATAATTTTGTTCATATATTATGAAATCTAGCATGGTGATGTAAGCTGTAGAACTAACTAGGTTGTGAAAAAAGTGTTGTTCATTCTGCTTAGTTGTAGGTTAAGCCACGTGGATAATGCACTTTTAAAGTATCCAAGTGAACTTGCGTTGAAAAACTAAGAATGTACACATTATATAGTATTCAATGCATCGGTATCAAATACAATATGAATATAGATTGCATTATATACAGGGTGTCCCAATAAAAATGCATCACTTTTATGTTTGATCATATCTCAGAAACCTATGGACAAACCTTTAAAAAATTGTCATACTAATAATAAGTATAGTTTAGTCTTTCATCAGTGAAATTTTGAGTCTCAAGTCTCAAGTTTACCTGGAGTTCACCACAGTAACTCAATATTTGCAACTTTCATCGATCTGACATGACCATGTCACCACAGTTCTAGGCCTACTCTAAATAGAAAACTCGTTTTATCATGGATAAGAACCCTCACAGGAAAGCAACTACAAAACAACAACAACAACAACGACAACAATAGCAACAACAACAGAAAACTTGAAATTTGAAAAAAAAAATTGTTAAAACTTGCAAGCTTGTCTGATCACACTCGACTCCCATCATCATCCGAGATTTAGAACGCAGCATTGAACCAGGAACATGATGGTAAGAACACAAAGGTGCATGGAAACTGATTGTGGGCAAAGGCAGAAATGCTTAAAATCAACTTGAAATTGTACCAAAATTATACAACACTGCAAAGTGAGCTATCATTGACTAACAGACATTCCACTTTTCACGAGGAAGTGAATAACTGTTTTGATATTTTGATTTGAATATGTTGACAAGTGACAGTCATATAAAGATTTTCTTTTTTATTAACAAAGCTCAAAACTGAAAAGATACAAAAGATTTTTGAAATAAACTTTCCATTTAAGGAAATCTGTGCCTTGGTTATGTTTTCTTGAGAAACCATATTCGTTTTTTCCCTTTATATTCAATGCTGCAAAACAACAAAACCTACAAATTGAATTACGGTGCTGCTGCTACCTTCAGTGCTGAAAAAGATACCAAAATCATGTTTTAGTGTTTGTGCCATATTTTGTGATCTTTGCAAGTTTAAAATAAACTGATCAATAGTAACAACCAAAGATGTGCTTTATTGACATGATAAATACGAGTTACTGTGGAAAATCCATTGAAATTGGCTAAAATTGAGTCCTCCTATAAAAAGATATCGTTTTCTCGAGAACGGTTCGACGGATTTGGCTCAAAATTCCCTCGATGAAAGACTTAACTATTCTAAGTGGTATTATATAAAACAGTTTAATTTTTATCTATCAGTTCCTGAGATATGATTAAAAATGAAAGTGATGCATTTTTATTGGGACACCCTGTACAATTGTTGATCTATTTTCAGTTGTTTCTGTTTTTTCGCTCAATTTATATTTGGATACATTTTCGAAACATTTTTATTGATTTATATATAATTAACCATTACTCATTGAAGCAAATTTGGCATCAAAGCTTAATTTTGAATCAAACTAATAAGCAAGAAACAAACACCAAACAATTCCTCAAAGGGAATGATTTTAACAAAAAGTAAGTCCCGTCAGGTATATGGCAGGTGATATTATCATCTCAATATCAAGAACTTTGCATAAATGATTAATATATTTTTCATGTAAAGTTATATACAACATACGTAATATCAGCTTTAATCGATTTGAATTCCTTGGGAATTTTATTGGATAAAATTGGGATGATTAAATTGTTTTGTAAGCAGATTTGTCCATTGGTTAGTTTGATTGAATTTCTAAGACAAGTAGTTTAAAAAGTGTATATTTGTTTTCCGATACCATTTTATGGTCAATAAAATGACAAAAAAGTGATAGAAATAAAGTAACGTTATAGAAATCACACCTGAAAAACTGAAAAGAACATTATAAAATATTATATTATTTAGTGGAAAAATCTTGTAAGATTACTTCCTGAGTATGTCAGAACGAACAAAATAGCTTATCTTTGTCAAGTTTGTACACTGAATCACTATTTTTACTTGAGCGTTTTTAGTACAAGGAACAAAGATGAACAAAAGTGTTACTTTCGAAAACCACTTAAATAAATTGGTGTTCTCCAAATCACACATTACATCTATTTGTTTGATCTATCTCTAATAATTTGATAAATTACAGTTTTCCTCTTGTGTATTTTTAAGTATGAAAGTGCCTTTGATGTTAATTACCATCCAGGATTTGCGAATCTTTATAACATATATGCAGGCTGCCAACTTTGTCGTGTGGGAATTCTATATATCGTCGGATAACATTTGGTGCAGTACGTCACTTATTGATCATAGATTGGCGTATCCTTTTAGAAAATAATATCAAAGGAATTTCTCTACCGCAACTTTTAAAAGGCAAATCGTCAGAATCGTTTTAAATTTAGTTTTAACTGCATTATTTACGATTAGAACCGTGGTTTCAAGAGTAGATCAGTTATGCATTTTCGAAGCAATAAGAAATCCACCAGGCCAAACCATTCAATTATACGAATGCTCATTTTAGACCGATACAAACTCAGGGAATGT
Organism: Ophiothrix spiculata; assembly: GCA_000969725.1. NCBI lineage: Eukaryota > Metazoa > Echinodermata > Ophiuroidea > Amphilepidida > Ophiotrichidae > Ophiothrix > Ophiothrix spiculata. Next base: position 36,981 of record JXSR01S001392.1, read on the forward strand.
AAATATTGAAAAAAAAGCAATACAGAACTGAAAAGGTGAGTCTTTGGGATCGTAGTGCTCAGCCGATTTGTGAAAGCAAAGCGTTGTGATTTCATTTGATTATCATTCAAACTTAGCAAAACATATTTGAATAATATTATATGTATTTCAATAATGAGTATTAGTCCTAAATCTGTAAAATTTTAACTATATCGATACGACCAAACATAAATTAAATTATCAAGCATTAACGTTTTTGTAGTTTTCTGTTGATACCATTTTGAATACTTGCATGCAAGTGAGATTATTAGTTAAGGTTTATGTATGATTGAGAAACTCTACGGCGTCTACTTGATATTCCTCCATCTTAGTTGTGAAGAAAGGGTATAGTCTTAATAAGTTTTTTTTTTAGGTTTTGTTGTTATAATCTGTGAAACAAATTGCAAATAATAGGATGTTTTACAAAAGTGGTGGTTTTTTTCAAAATACTGCCATTAATTATATTTTTCCGTATCAGAGTTTTGCTTTAGGAGTTCCATTTCCTAGATCCAGTACTAAGCACAAAATAAGCCGATCATACTTTTGTCTGGAAAGAAGGACATCAGGCTCTCTTTTCTTTAAAGAAGACACTAATAAGTATCTTTGCACAAGACTGGGTGGTGTGTTTAGAGAAATACTATTAATTTTAACTTGTCTATTGCTTGCGTAAAACAGTTCAAAGTTTTCTGATGCTGCTGCTCTATTTTTTTATTATACTCTAATGAAATGAGAGTATACATGTTTTGTAGTAGTAACAGAAAAACGGAAACGGACAATAATGTCAATATTATAAGAGAATGTTGTAACATCCCCTAACACTTTCCGATGAAAATTTATAAAAGTGAAAAGATGTTTTCTAATATTTCTTTCCATCATGAAAAATGTAATCATTAAAAGAGAGTGTTGCAACAATCCCTTACAAACTCCGAAGAAGAGGATAACGGTCAAAATGACAGAAACGGTCAACTATTCTTTTTCAAAACTCACATCTGATAACAAAAGAATACATCATATATTATTATTATATACCTTATATATAGATTCCTGTTCTCTGATTTATGAATATGCCCTCAGCTTCGCTTCGGGCATATTCATAAATTAAAAAAAATAAATAAACCATGCCCCTCAAAGCAGTCAATATTTGTATACTGTGCTTTCTGTATATAAACTGTTTTATCTAAAGACGCTTTGACTTTGAAACATTTATCACTTTCAAAAATGAAATAAACATAATTTGGCTAATGTTATGCGATTTTTCTGGTTAGCATTAGATCCTATACTTTACATGGGAATGTATAAACATAAAATCAAGCTACGACCGTGTGCCGTTATGACTATCAAAGCATTTAAGGTATTACACCTGGGATAGAAGAGTGAAAAAATATATTTTCATCACCAATGAACACTTTAACAGAGAAGAAAAAGGAAAAACATTTGTTCCTTACTCAAAATAACAAATAAAACATAATAATTCATTGTTTTCCTTTGTTTATTAGTAACTAGGAATACTGACAATGAGCGCTTGAATAGGCAGCTGGCAGTATTCTAGTGGTAACGGAATAAATGTAAAGCGCTTTGATCAGTTATGGAAAAGCGCTATATAAGCAGTGACATTTATTATTTATTTATTTATGTAAACTTTAAAGTGATTTTTCTCGTATTTCATTTTACGCCAGTTTGTTGATTGCAAAAAAATGTGAAGCAAAACGTATACATCCCAAAGGCGTCAAATTTGGCACAAATATGCTTGAATGTGTACTCTATGATATCTACCTACTTTAAAAAATGCGTGATGGTTTATTTGGTTTCTGGATGTCATATGCAAATGATCTTATTACCAGCAAAAATTTTTGCATGTAGAGGATCCCCCAACCCCCCCCCCCCCCTAAATCTGTGCAATTAAGTTAAAATCATAAATCTTTTAAAGAGCTTTAATTTGACACCTCAATGTGCTTCATAGGATGTTCGGTTGAGGCTCCACATTTTTTCTTAGATTTGACTTTGACGGCTAATTAATTATGCAAATTAGTTCATTAATATGCATACATTTTTGCGCATGTTTTTTTTTCTTATATATACTTCTTATATGGGCAAAGCATGAAGTTTGTGTGATGCTTTTGAAAAAAGTTTACCAAATCCCAGGTGGAATACCTTAAAGCTGACTTATAGATTCAAATGAATGTGTTGAGTAAAACCGTATTCCAGATTGCTATTAGGTTATAAGATCAAATCTTTAAACTAATACGATTTTTGTAGAAACAAGATTACTAGGTACTTATCTATATAACACACAAACGTTTTAAGTGTCTAAGTATTTAAGATATTAACTGTTTCATAAACGAGAAAAATAGGGCTTCTTATTATTTTTACTTAACAGAACCCGTACCGTAGAATGTAGGTCGAAACAGTTACCTTTGTTAGTAAATCCTTTAAGATGTTACATATCCTGATTTTCTATGTGTTTCGTTTATTAGTCATGCTCTTCTTTTTAGATATAAAATCAAACATTCTATCACTACCTTTGAGGCATTAGTTATATTATTCCTAATCTAGCCGGTGTTGATTCCGTTTTTCAACTTTATTTTATCTCACCAGCAATCATGGCAAAACCATTTCAGAGAAAAATCATATTGGCTTTTTAACTCATTAAAACATATATGAACTTATGAAGTAGGCTTAATGGAGCTAATTAAAATGCAGGTTTGGGTCAGGTTTAGTCAGTGGTTTAATAAATATATCTGTATTTATTTACATTGAGTGACCTTGAGTAGCTTAATTAAATCATTTTGGCCTTTGAGTACCATATTTTCCCTGATCATAACATATGCTTTTGCGACTATTTGTGGTATATATTCATATTATTAGGTAGGGACAAGCTTATAAATTAAGAAATTATTGCCATTACCTTTAGACCTTTGAAATAAACGAAATAGGATGAACTCAATCAACTCTCATAAAATTGCAAAATGTTTCCTTCTGTGACAACCTGGTCATGCTATGATCACATAGGCCGAAGGAAGAGAACATCGTATACACGCCGCAAGGATTTAACTTATAATTAAATTCTTGCGGCATGCTTCCGGCGTCTCTACGGCTCACGGACACAGCCCGGACACCACCGTGACCGACCGGTGTCAGATTTGTTCATAGATGTTTTTGATATTTGTAGACAAGTAAAGTAGACTTGTCAATAAACTAGAGCAGAATTCAAGAATTGAACATCTACAAAATACATAAGCGCAGCTGTTTATTTTATCACATAATCATTCAAAATAAAAAAAATTTAAAATAGTAACACCAACATCAAAATGTTTCTAAATAACGAAATTTCATCGATTTTTTTTCAAATAACGAAGCGAAATGATGATTTGAACATGCCCTGCAAGTTTCAGCCACAAAGCATGCATATTTTTTTTCAAAATGGCGATTTAAAATTGTCAAAAATGTCATAGGGTTGCATACCCCAACTTTGACGGCCTACCCTTACCCCACCTTAGGTTGGACCCCCTATTTTGTTCATCAAAATGACGGCAAAGGATTTAAAGGAGATTACCTAAAAACCTGATGTCCCCCCCCCCCTCCCCTGGTTAGACGAGGGTTAAAGGAGCTTGTTCCAATTTTTCAAAATAAAGTTTTCAATGTCATATGAAAGATGACCACTCAAGAGGG
>JXSR01S001392.1:40792-82718 GCA_000969725.1 Ophiothrix spiculata
AGAAAAATATGAGCAATAATTTGATACCAAAATCTCAAAAGGTTTTTTTAAAAAGATGAGGAAATCGGACCAAGTTCCTTTAATCTCAATCAGTACAGTGCTGTAAAACCTGGACAGTAAGATCAGGGGAGTATGATTCCAATTAGACAGGTGTAGCAGGAATGTAAGTCCCCCGTTCTTATTGTCCGTGTTGTACTGTAAAGTATAGGCTAACAACTCTCACGCAACATTAGTTTCACGCTTTACTCCGTTGTGGTCTATGGAAGGCGGACTACTATTTCAGGGGAACTAAGATTCCTTTCACACCGGTATTACAGTGGAATGCTGTTTTATCTTGATACACTTGATTGGGCAAAAGTGTAGATATACACAGTTGTAAATTTAACTACATGAAGTGTGGGTAACTGAACTGACGCGTTATTAAAAACGCCTGAACACATTTCATACAAGGTGAAAAACTTGCCTAAAAGCAAAATTATTCGCTTTGATATTGACTCATATTGGTATCGAAATATTTATAAATTTAGATTGCTTCATCAAATTTTATACTTTTTCTCCTTATATTTTGAATACGTTTTAGAGACTCATTTGTGTTTTCTTTCTGTTTTTCTCCTAATATTGCAAAAAATATATGCTTCTATATATTACTCAAATGAAACGAATCAAAATTAATTAGCAGGAATGTGATTTCAGCAATCGCTGAAAGGTTTGGATTACGATAGGGAATTCATTTGATAAGAATCACGTCTTGGCAGGTGTTGTCAGATTATCGTTGAATTTATTTGAAACATTTGTACAACTTGTGAAATAATTTTAAGTAGATTCTTATTTAAAATCATCATCAGATTTTGAATGTAAAATATTGATCAATAATATTGTATGTTTGTTTGTTTGTTTCGTGGAAATGATAATATCTATTTGTTTGTTTGTTTCGTTTTTATTTCACTGTAATTTCAATTAAGATATAGTTGACTTATAAAATGAAAAAAAAAACTTTACATGCAAAGCAATACATTTAAGGGTAAAGGGAATCTGCTCCGGAAAATGTGAATCATAACTATTTTTTAATCATGGAAAGATAAATAGTTTCCACTGCATTTTCGGGGACTCAAACCATGGATTATGGCAGGGGTTAGTCATGCATTACGAAGCGAGGGATCTAACGCTGAGCTATCAAGGCAGCGTTGAGATCGTGAACTAAAATCTAAAACATGAACATTAGAATGCCGTATTTTTCTTTTGTTTACATAAAAATTGCAATTTTTGCCTCATATGAATGCTCAATTTGTAAGTAAATTATTCGAATGCGTATACCAGACAAAATGTAGATAATGTAGATACTTAAAACAGGCGATTCACAGCTCAAACAGAGCTAACTCAGAGTCGTAATTCACGTCCGGATTTTAGGGCAAAATAACGCGGGTTTGTTACATTATCATTCAAATTCAACACAGCATATTTATAAAATATTGTTTGTAAATCAATAAGAAGTATCAAGCCTACAATCTGTCAAAATTTGAAACCAGTCGAATTGTTCGAACATCATGAAATTATGAGGTTTTGGCGAAAAAGGGTCAACTTTTTTGAAGTAGTCTTTAGGCGTCATTTTGACATTGATAATGGACGTAAAATCACTAGTAAAGATTAATGTACAAACTAGAGACTCTATTCAATATATATGCTAACAATTGCGATATTATGATAGGTGTAAGAAGGTAAAAACTTGCAAAAAACATGACATTCAGTCGAACGGTTTTAGGGACTGTAGCCTTAAAGTGCTCATTACCTAATACACGTGTTCAGTGTGGGCTATTTTTGATGATAACATTTATATGAAAAGTCGTCATTTTGACAAACAGAATTTTGTCTTGTCATTATTGACATGGCTGTGTCTATCAACCCCGAGATATCGAAAAGGCGTTAATGCTAGAAATTAGAAAGGGTAGAGTAATCTTAAATTTGCTTCACCATCTTAACACATAGTGGTTGCATATCAGTTAATTAGAAATCGTATTATATTTTCTTTACCAGCAGACTGAAAAACATTTGCGCTTTGTTGCTATGCGTATCAAGAAACATTTATATTCTTCAAGTAGAATATTAAGCTTAGCTTAGTGAAATCTAAATAAATTCGATCCCTTTTGGAAACTAAAAACTTGATGAAGGTTCAAGACAAATAAGAATTGGCAGTGCGTTCTACTTCGGCTTTTATTTGATGATTCGTCAACAAAGCCCTTCCCTAAGTTATTCTCTGCATTGCATTTCACCTGTAAAAAATTTACAGAAAATAAGAAAACTATTTTACATCTGATGACTAGTTGCAAGTTGTTATGTTACGAAGCTACTTTTAAAGATAACATAAAAAATATCTTACTTAATAACTGACCTGTCTCAACAAAATTGTTACCATAGAGGAAAAACGGTGTACCCATTCACTTTCTATCATTAGGAATATTAACTTTTGAATGCTGAAGTTTTATAATAATATAATAATGATAATGAAATTGATTAAAAATGCTAGTTCATCTTTAAACACTTGACTAGCAGCAGGAGATACATGATAGGAATGATTCTTCAAAGAGTAGGTAACTGAAATCATGCATTGATAAAAACGCCTCAAAACATTCCAAGCCAGGTGTAAAAGCTTGACTAAAATAAAAAAATGTTCTCATTATTAATAATATATATGAATACTGAAAAAATATGAATATAGATTGTTGAATTTAATTTCAGAAATTTTTTTATTCCTTATTATACTTTTTCACCTAATCTGTCATAATTGGATACTTTTCCTTATTTTATTTTCTTATTAAATTAGTCTCTATGTTTTTTATTATTATATGTTGTATTGCAATAAAAGTCTAACTATTCAAAAACCATTAATCAAATATTATACTACAACTTTAGGCTGCTCTGGCAAAATGAGAGGAAAGTGGCAAATCAACATTTTGAACAAAAGGCATCTAAAGTAAAAATAGTGTGAAAAAGTCAAATTTCGTTTTTTGACATAAAACGACTTTATGCATCAGTGTTAACCTATACCTAAAGTTTTGAAGGTCAACTTGTAGGGGAAGTGCAATTATTCACAGTTAATTGATTGCATGTGGCTATTATACAGTAGTAATCAGTATTTTTGAAATCGATTTGTAGCTATTTTATTGCAATATATTAAGTGGTCTGCTCTGGTTTTTGATCTCTAAATGAAGAATGGAGAAAGAAAGTGTGACATATTATATAAATAATTTCAAAGCTGAGATAATAGAAAATTAAAATATGCCATGAACTCAATTTTGAAATTTACAACTTTCCTCTCAGTTTGCAACAGCACCCCTCATATAGTAAGTAAATAAAGTAAGTAAAAAAAAGTTATTCAGCAGGGAGGTGATACCGAGCAATCCCTGCGGGTTTCAAACTATGATAGGGAAAACTTGAAACTGAGGATAAGTCTTGCAAGTTGTTATCGTTGCAACATTGAGAATCAACAATTATCATTAATTTTCAATTGCAAATTTGGTAATAGTATAATAGAAATACTTAGGTGCTTCTTGAAAAATGTTTATTTTGTGGCGTCATTTTGACATTGATAATGGACGTAAAATCACTAGTAAAGATTAATGTACAAACTAGAGACTCTATTCACTAATACTATGTACGCCAAATATTGTGATATTCTGATAGGTGTAAGTAGGTAAAAACTTGCAAAAAACATGACATTCAGTCGAACGGTTTTAGGGACTGTAGCCTTAAAGTGCTCATTACCTAATACACGTGTTCAGTGTGGAAGTTTTATGTAATTTACTACCTTATATTAAATATGATGAAAATATTATTTATATAAATAACTTTTATCTTTTTCAGCAAACCTTAATTTGTTAAGTCTTGAAAGTTTCTATATTTTGTGTTCTGTTCCGTTTTAATTGATTATTGCTTATGAATTATGTATACTTCTATGCACTTATGAAGTTTAATGATTCCATGTTGCTTTAGTGGGTATTTTTATATTCAGGCCTACGTTTTTAGTTTTTAAATATTTTCACAACATCAACTTGATTTACTTCGCTTTTGCATACAAATAACAATTAAACAAACTAAACACATTTATTTAAATTAAAGTTATCTAAATACGAGTGTTTGATATATTCGTTGGCTAACAATTTCCAATGTCTATCTTGCTTGATTATTATTATTTTGGGGGATTTTTTTTGAAAAAAGGGAAATGTAGATCACCATTTAGCATTTTTTCATCACGGCACCATATTTCGACGTCTGCCGATACACGATGTTGCAGTGATGAAATTACAGGACTCTGAACGCACACAAATTAGATAATCACTTTCCATAAATGGGTAATTCTGAATTTTAACTATAACTTTAGAAAGCATCGAATGGCTAATATATAAGACACTGTTTGATATAAATGAAATACGTGTATGTCACTAGCTTTATTTCAATAAATTGCATTGCCTATTAGATCAAAAAGAATGTACTGTACTACTGTAATGTTTAACATGTAATCTTAACATTTTAGTTAACTATTCCTGATCAAGTTTCATCAAAAAGTGTTTTATTTTTAGCCCAATAGATTTCCTAAAAAGAGATGTACAACATTATATTACAAGAAAGCTATTCATATGTGTTTGAGCGAGACAATAATGCTAAAATTAAATTCTGTCGAATAATTAATTGCATATCAAATATCTTATTTACAGTTTAAATAGGATCTATTTAACTATACTGTCAAAATATAGTTAAACATAATTGTTCGGTTCTATATGCCCTTTTGCATAATTGAATCTATTTGATATGCTATCAAAATAAAGTTGAATGGTATTGCTTAGATCTCAATATGTATTTGTATTGAACAAGTTTTAATTATGTTTTCTCAAGAATATAATAAATAAAAGATATACAAAACAATATTCATAACACAAGATAATTGAAGGTGTGTATTCCGATCATTTTTTCGACCCTCAAATACCTTCCAAATTCATATTAGATAATTTAGTACCATGGTCATCTTTTACATGTATAGTTTAACACCTATATTCATATTTTTCCTTTACAAAATATGATCAAAATAGTCGTAGGTCAATCAGCACAGAAAATGCACGTCATGAATTTGCAAAAAATAAACAACAAAGTAAACAAACAAACAAACTTATTCTATCTTTTCTGTGTGTGATATTATTATGGAGGGTGTGGGGTATGTGTGTGTTGTGTGTGGGGGTGTGTGTTGGGGGGGGGTGTTGGGGAGTCCATGTCATGCACTCTAGTTTGGTTTCAATCTATTTATAATGGAATAGAACACCTGTGTTACGCCTTATCTGAAGGCATATTCAAATGTAACTATTCAATTCAGATTTTTGTATTTTCTTTATGAATGATTTTTACCACATGTGTATTATTTTGATAAGTGTTTCCTATTTACTTGTGTTGTTTATTAGCTAGATTCTTGTTTTTTTTTTCTCTCTTCTTGTAACCATTTTTTATGAGTGCTATCACGCCGCCCTGCGTTTTTTTATGGCATCAACATATATTAAACTTATGAACAATTGTATTATTTATTTATCAATCTATTTATAATCGAGTAAGACACTTTTGTTAGCCTTCTCTGAAGGCATTTCCAAGTGAAACTATCTAATTCAGATTTTTTGTTGTTGTCTTTATGAATGATTTTGACCACGTGTGTATTCTTTATTCTCATATTTATTTATGTTGCTTATTGCCTTAATTGTTTTTCCCTCTTCTTGTGACCATTTTTTATGGGTGCTATCAGACACATGTCCTGCGTTTTTGATGGCATCCACATCTAACTTAGGAACAATTGTGTTTATTTATTTATCAATATCATTATCAATTGTTGTTCTTGTTATTAACATTGTTTGTAACGTGAGATGATAACAAATGAACTTGAACTTTGAATACATCACCTGACGTATCTAAACACAAAGCATAGTTTTTTTAGAAATTCTGTTGTCGAAGGAGGTCAATCTTTTGAAACAAATATCGCCATGAAATTTGTATTTCGATTAAATTTTTTGACAGGAAACTGACAAATAATTAGTGTTTATGATTTAGTCCAGTTGGCAACAGGGTTAATAGGATTAATATTTGATTTGTCTGGTAGAACGCTTGCAATTACATTATCTGAGGAGTAAACAGCTTTTTTTCTGTTTTTAATAAAAGCTCTACTTGACATCCGAGACAGCTACAATTATACTTGTTCCAATTCATCACGTCTTTATTCATACGTGCTTGATGTAGTTTAGATATCATTTTGATTATATGGCATCGTATTAAGACGCATAAATAGAAACGCCTTTATGTACACACCAATAAAAGAATCTACTCTATCGTGTTAAAGCTGAAACGACCTTGATCTGATATATGCCAAATGACGTCATTATATGTTTTTGATGGCAGAAACAAAACATAATGCGCACTTTCGGCATGTTTTTCTTTATATTCTGCTAAATAATCCGAGTTTAACACTGTGAATTATAAAATATAATAACCAATTATGTACACTAGTAGCAGAGTAGTTAGAGGATTTGATATTGGACTTTAATACAATTTTCAGGTTTTAGCTTACAGCTATGACTACGGCCGTTCGTTAAGTCCTGAGTAAAATATTATGTACACCTATTTTCTTCTCAATCTCAATTCGTCAATTCTTCCAAAAGTAATTGCAGGGTACAAATCAGCCATGTGATTGAGTTAAACTCGACTAAGCCCGAAAGACAAGTTCGCTTAAGCCTCTCCTAAGTTACCCCCCCCCCCCACCACAACCACCACCTAACGGTTGAGCGCCGATTGCACAAAAACGCAAACAAAGTGACCTTGGCCATTTACGTATTTTATTTTTGTTACATCCTCTGCGACCATTTTGATCTTAGCCTAATTCTCAGATCAATTTCAAATGCACAGAGTAAACCTAGACTGCCTATAATACAATGCTGGGTCAATAATTCAATAAAAAATATGTACATTTTTAAAGAAAGTGAAAAGAATCGCATATTTGATGATGTATGTTATTGCAGCAGGTGGACATACGTATTTCATTATAAACGGTACGCATATTCATCAACGAATCCAATTTAGCGAGGAAAATAGGTTGAAGTTATTGGTGACTGAATAATAAAATCAGTGAACCTTATAGTTCAAGAGGACATAAGATACTCCGGAAAGATTGATGAAGAGAGAATGTCGATGCCATCTTGCTTTTTTAGAAAGGTGGGTTGTCATTTTCACATTTAAATTATCTTTTTATGATCTAACAGTTTATAAAATCAAGAATTGTACATTGAATCAACGGAGTTATCAATTTAGTGTTTAATTTTTTAGTTTTATTGTTTTGAATCATGACATTTTACTTGTAATTTAAATCAGCGCATTGTTTTTTAATTAAAGGATACAGGTTATGCGGTCTGTTTATACCTTGAACAGGAAGTTCTAAAACTTCGGGTGGACGTCTATAACGTCGGGTTGACAAAGGTCCAGCGTAATGGCGGAATAAAAGAAACCCAAGGTGGTGGGAAAATTTTAATGCTCTGTGAAACAAATACATTTCAAATTGAAACTAAATTTTGTTAACTAATGATAATTCAATAGATTGATTATTACTATATTAGATAACAATTGCCTTAATAATCTGGCAGTTGACATTCCTGTATTGAGTGTAGTTTTCACAATTCTATTATTGTAGCATAAGAAAAAAATTGACATTTTGTTTTAACAAGTTATGCGCCTGACATTGTGAAAATTTTATATTACCGCACAAAAATTAACAAGTTGATTTTTTTTAAACATTTTGAATACATTCTAAAGTTACTATTCAGATCATTAGATCAGATCAAACCGACTGCGAAAGGTTATCGAGTATAATTTTACACATGGAATTTAACACATCCGCATCAATTATATTTGTTACAAACAGTATTAAAAAGTCCATTATGTGACAAGTACTTGAATTACCCTTACATGGAGGAACCTATACACTTGATTATCAAAGACAGTTAATGTGTTGCTTAAATATTTTATATTGCAAAACAATGAATACTGGTATGCAGAACAAACAACAAAATAATACAAGAGCGATTGTCTTCGTCTTGTAATGAATTGTCAACAAGTTGGTCAACTGATTGGAAACAAGAAACTGGTTCAAAGTATCAAAGATTAGATGCATTATGAGTAATTCTGTATAATAATAGAACAGATTTATATGAATATGCTTATGTATAAGTTTTTATAAAAGTCTTGATAAAATCATCATATAACTAATCTTTTGTGTATTTGCCTTGAATTCTGTTGATTTTGTGTCTCCCCCCCCCCTTATTCCTTGATCCATTGTATTGTACACTGTAAAGAGGATCTGACTACTAACTTAATTAATTTAAGATGTAAATACAAGCCAAAAAAGCCATCTGAACATATAATTGTTATATTTTGATAAGAATCAGACTACAGGATGGGGGCAAATATGGCCCCCTCCTATATCTCAAAATGCTCAACACTTAGAGAATTGCATCATACGGATTCGAATTTAGCAGGTCAAAAACATCTAGAATCAATAAAAAATTTGCATGCAGACTTCAAAACCACGTATGGCTTGAATTCTGCAGGACTACATCCAAATGATACGCCTTGTCTTGTAATGGTTTCTTATCCGCTCAGAATATCAGAAGCAAAGTAAACTGTTCATAGACTCTATATATTTACCGATTCTAATACATAGATACATATCACATTGCAAAGAGTAAACATGCCGAGCTTGTAATATCCGTACTTAATAACCCAATAGTTTGCAGAAACGTATGCAGTTACATTGAATGTTTTTTCGTGCCCTTTTTGATTTAAGTATTATAAGTAAGATTTTGTTAATAATATGACATGTGTTAAAGTAGACTGAATATCAGGTAGCACTTTATTATGATACATGTTATAAAGGATTTTCTTGCTGATTTTGTCTAGTTCTCATTTATTGGGGATAATTAAGCAGCACGTAGGTCATTTAAAGTTATAAAAGCTTTGGTTATATGCAGTGCTATCAATCTGATTGATTCTAATTTAGATCTTCTTACTATTAGGGTTTTACCTCTTTTAATCTTTGTTAGTGTGTGTTACCTTTTTGTTTGTTTTAGGAATATTGTCGCCTTTAAGCTTGTAGTATTGGCCATAACTGGTTTTGTAAAAGTTGGTGTGAACTTGCCAGCAGTTTTTTTGGTACTTTGATCGAAACTTCATATCTAATATGTGATGACTTACACTGAAAAGGGGGACTTTGCGACAGAACATTTTTCGTGAAACGGATAAAAATAGACAGCAAAAAATAAAGAAAATAAATAAGAATTTCCAGCAGATTTTCTGTTGTAAAATTTGATCACCTTGAACAATTTCAAAAAGTAAGGTGTCATTTTAAAGCTTAGAAAATGCTGTTACAGATGGATTGATAAAATCAAAATTGATAACATCGGCAAAGTCCCCCCTTTCGGGGTGAGTCATCACATATATTGTATTTGTGATTGACATTTCATTTTTTATTGTGATTGACATTTAAAATATAACATTTTGTATAGGTGATGTGTATGTTTTTGGGCTTACCTCATGGGGAATTGTGGTTGTGCACAAACACATTTGTCTCAAACGTGTCACTTTATTTTTTAATCAATATCGCTCCTATTTGTGTAGTTGAGCACTTAACATGTGTTTGTTTATTGCTATCTGTTAAAGCAGAAAATGGGTGAAAATGCATTTAAATGCCGAAATTGATTTTTTTGACAGATTCGGGATCCTTATGCTTTTTTGAAAAACCTACAAAACTGTATTTCAAAATAAAATGATATGACATATGAAATATGCCTGTACATGTTCCAAGGATAATGAAAAATAAGGCTTACTGACCTTTTTAACACGTAAATCTAAAATTTGGCATGACGATTTTCGAAAGATTGGTTATTTTTCACAATTTTGTGTACAAGTCAATTGGCTTTTCCTCCACCGTCTTCCCCGTTGACTTGGCTCACATTTTGAGCCATAGATCTCATAATATGCGTTCAATTGTCTTGGAAATTTTTGCATTTGAAAGACAATTAAATTGCCCAGATAACCATATCAAATTTGTTGCAGTAGGTATTAAACTACTTGAATAAAAATACAATAAACTACGAAGAAATAGTTTTTATGTTACATCTCCCCCATATGTGCATGACCAATTCATGACCTATGATCATATTCACGTTGCTTAACCTACAATCAAGCATAATGAACAACAATTTTTCCGCAACCTAGTTAGTTCAATAGCTTACTTGAAATGAAACTTTGCTGGTATTTTGTAGTAAGCACACGGATTGTGAATCTGTTAAAAAACATCTATTTCGGCAAATTACGACCATTACATGTATTTTCACCTGTAGCGCAAAATTAAGTTTTAGGCAATTACGGCTTATATTGGCTCGACAGCCACATATGTCTTTTTCATATATACTTTTACAGTTAATTACAGTTAAAAAAAAATGAACTTAGTACAGTTGGGCTTGTTTTCTGCATACGTTGGACCACATTTTTGTGAAAAATCTAGCTGGACATTTGTGATGACTCACACCGAAAGGGGGGACTTTGGTTCCGACGTCAAAATTGAGTTTTTGGCATCATGTGAAAGCTTAGAGTTTCAAAAGTAATTTGGTACCTCGAACATTTCGATACAACAATCCGTTTCGAAAATATGGCTATTTTAGTAAGAGCGTGTTGATCACTTTTCAAAAATAGCAATTGGAGCAAATAGGCTTTAACCCTCGTCTACCCAGGGGGGGGGGGGGGGGGGTCCCTAAGGTTTTTCCCCGCTGCATAAAAACACAAAAGCAACCGGCCCAAGGCATTTTGGGTAATCTCTTTTACATCCTTTGCGTTCATTTTGGTTGAAAAAAAATAGGGGGGTACCACCTAAGGTGGGGTTAGGGTAGGCCGTCAAAGTTGGGAAGTAGGGGGGGGGGGGTTGGTGAAGCCCCGGAAAAATTTAAGTCGCCATATTGAACATATATGCATGCTATGAAGCTGAAACTTGCAGGGTATGTTATTATTGTCATTTCCCTTCTTTATTAGCAAAAATTCGATGAAAATTTAAATCTTTTGTAGCAATTTTTTGAAAAAGTGGCCATTTTTTTCCAAAATTCCGATATTCCGATCCGAACGAGCTTTATGACGTCATAATTACGTAACGCCTTGACCGATATTTGTAATGTTGGTATCATTAAATAGGGGAGGACCATACCTATCAAGTCAAGTTCATAGGGGGTTCCATTCCAAAAATTTAGGGGGGTTGCAACAACAACCCCTTGGGTAGACGTGTTACAAAAAATTGCCTGGGTAGACGAGGGTTAAAGTTTGGGTTTGTGAAAGCATCAATTGTATTGATTACTATTCAACTATACACAAAATCTCCTTAGCAACGGGTACTTAGAATAACTCAATCATCATCAAATTTGACACAGGCATTGTCAAGATACATATCTTTAATAATATACATAGGACAGTCAGTCAGAGAAATGAAAATTTGGCCTGAGAAAACGGTCTGTTTGTCATAAAATCATCTTTTTCGCAATTTTATAGAAAACGGCTTAACCCTCGTCTTCCTAAGCCTTTTTTCTGAAACACGTCTTCCTAAGGGGGGGGGGGGTGGTTACCACCCCCCCTTTGATTTTGAACTTGGGACCCCCGAAAGTTATATTGTTTGATACTATGGTGTAGGGTAGGGTCTCCTCTTGCCATTGATACCAAGATCATGAAAATCGGTTGAGGCGTTACGTAATTATGACGTCACAAAGTATTTCCGTACCGAAAATATCGACTTTTGGTAAAAATGGCCACTTTTTCAAAAAATCGTTAAAAAAAGTTCTAAATGTCCGATTTTCGTCGGGTTTTTTGCTAATAAATGAAGGAATCAACAATTCTAACATGTTCTGTAAGTTTCAAGTCAATAGCATGCAGATATTTTTCAAAATGGCGATTTAAAATTTTCCGAAGTGGCAACCACTCCCCCCTACCCGCCGACTTTGACGGCCTACCATAACCCCACCTTAGGTGGTACCCCCGATTTGTTTTCGTCAAAATGACGGCAAAGGATGTAAAAACAATTACACAAATGCCCGGGGTCTCTTTGTTTTGCGTTTTGGTGCAATCGGCGAACATCGGGTAACCACCCCCCCCCCCCTTAGGAAGACGAGGGTTAATAGGAAGAATTTTACAACTTTGAAGATTCATAATATCACAAAATCTCAAATTCATCACCAGACGAAAATTTTACCACTTCTCAACTTCAAAGCCTGATATCTCAGTCTGCAGATCGTCGCAAAGTCCCCCTTTTCGGTGTGAGTCATCACATATTTTCTTACTGCACCTTTTGATCGTATTTTATTCTACAAAGTTTTTATTGTCATGAAGCCGAATATCATTGAGAATGATTGATTCTGACATATCGTTTAATAGTTAAAATTGATGTTGATCTTGACGAAAATATCTCATAGACACACTACAGCGTGTTCGCATTCCATTTCCCAAAATAAATGAATGAAGAAGCAAAGTTAAGGCGACTTTAGAAAACTTAATATATAAAAGTCTTGCACAAATAAGTTATCAAAATACTGCGGCAAAACACTCGTAATATAAGTTTCAAGTTACTAAGTGAATTGCGTCAATCGTATTGGATGTTCTAGGTATATGTTTCAGTATATCAAAGTAAATGCAGCTGTGGAGCTCATACGCATCAAAAGATTCGGTAAGTTGTGGTGATTGTGGTTCTTAGGTTATATTGAATTGTTAAACTTTTTTATAACATCTGGAATTTGAGTAATGATAAACATGATTTGTTGTTAATTTGTATTTGACAGATAAATACATATAATCAGAATATTAATTCATACATGTAGTTGCATTTACCGTGAGTATTAGTGCACAACTTACCTATTATTAAAACAACGCAACTGATATCCATTTTATTTCATGTTATCAATTACCATTTAAAATTATTACCAGATAAGTCAAATGACGATTGCAAAATTGTTTTTCCTTCAAAATTTGTATTTCAATATAAGACTAAATGATACATTTATTGCTTTCTTTCCCAGGTAATTTCGTGACGAACTTAAAACTAAAATGACAACATTATGCCCTACTCATGAGGGATGAACATATGTGACACGTAAATCAACAATTACCAGCTTGAATAAATCAGCTTTTTTGATTAAGAGATAGCTACTTTGAGTTAATAAAAAAAATAATAATACGTCAGAATACCAACTCCAATAGCTCCCTTCTGTTAAGTTATGTAAAATATATGCATATAAATATCTGACAATGCTTTCAAATTACTACAAAGCATTTCCATTTCTTTATCCCATTCATTCGGTCACATGTGATCTTGTGGTTGACTTTGTTAGACATTGTTAGATAATTTCCCAGCATATTCGCAGAGGGGAGCTCATGGAGTTGTGATGTTCTTGTAATGGCTGTTTACATATAGCAACTATGTACTATGACAATTATCTAACAATGTCTAAAAAGTCAACTACAAGGTCAAATGTGACACTAAGATTAGTATTATGACATTGAAATGCTATTTTAGTGATATAAAAGCACTTTCAGAAATTTGTATGCATTTATATTAAATATAATTAACAGAAAGGAGCTATTGGAGTTGGGATGTTCTTATTCTGGCGTATTCTAATGTCTCAACGAGTCGCAGACTCGTTGAGAATAAAATTGCCTACATCACAGTATATTCGTGCCTATCTCACAACAGTGATCATACTATTTCCCTCGACTATAAGGCTACAGTACCTAAAAATCGTCTCGCTCGGCTGAACGTCATTTTACTGCAAGTTTTTACCTACTTACACAGATCAGAATATTACAATTTTAGTTTATACATGAAACTTTACTAGTGATTTCACGTCCATTACCAAGGTCAAAATGGCGTCAATATACAACTTTGAAAAACTGACGCCTTTTCTCCGGAAACTCATAATTTTATGATATTCAAACAATTCGACTGGTTTCAAATTTTGACAGATTGTAGGCTTGATACTTCATATTGAATTACAAATAATATTTCATAAATATGATGTGTTGATTTTGAATGATAATGTAACAAACCCGCGTTGTTCTGCCCGAAAAGTCGGACGTGAATTACGACTCTGAGTTCGCATTGTTTGAGCTGTGAATTAACTGTTTTTAGTATCTACATTATCTACATTTTGTCTGATATAAGTATTCGCATAATTTACTTACAAATTGAGCATTCCAATGAGGCAAAAATTGCATTTTTTATGTAAACAAAAAACAAACAAAAAAACCCGGCATTTTAATGTTTATGTTTTAGATTTTAGTTCACGATTTCAACGCTGCCTGGATAGCTCAGCGGTAGATCCTTCGCTTCGTAATGCATGACTAACCCATGCCATAAACCATGGTTCGAATCCCCGCAAATGCAGTTGAAACTATTTATCTTTTAATAATTAAAAAATAGTTAGGATTCACATTTTCCTCAGCAGATGGAGGTCATTTACCCTTAAGTCTCGAGAAATAGTAAATTGTCTTAAAATCATTTCGGGGCAATAGTCTTAACTAATGCTCTTATGAGCAGTCAATATTAATATTGCTGCTTTTCACACAATATTTTATTTATATAATCTAAATTTATAAGGTTGCATTTAAAGGCTCATTCAAGCAAAAAATCAGCTTTTTTATTCGACCATATGAGCAGTTTTTTCAGCCATACGTTTGTTTCTCGGTACGTGAAAAGTATTTTCTAACCAGAAATATTGATTTTTTTCTACCCGTGCATGAATGAACACATATTTTCATTCAAAAATGTCAGAAACGTTACAAAAAATGTCACAAACGTTACCAGACGTTACCAAACAAAACTTCCCGACCATAGAATTTCCTACCACTTTAATGAACTATTTGTAAATATGTTACCAATCATCTGTCAAAAGCGCAATAAAAAATTCGCTAACATGTCAGAGAATTTTTACTTTAAAATCATTTGGAGCAAAAAAAAACACATTCCCGTGCGAAGTCACAAACGTTACATTAATTTTATTCAGTATTTTGGCAATTATTTAAATCTTAAAACACCTGCATGTCTTGATCCCACCAGTAAGCACCATTATCAACAACAAACGTGTTGATATAATGCGTATGCTAGGTTATGTGGCCATTTAAAAGTGAAATTGTCCAATTTTTCGGTCACAAACGTTACTTTGGAATCACCCCTAAGTGATTTATGGTGGTTACGTAATATATCTACAGACATGTAAACACAGTTATTATACTTGCTTTGTATCATCAAGTTATTAAACAGGACATGGTCAAAAAGGTAACCAACAATAACAAATCGACAACTTTTCTTAATTTTCTCAATTTTGTCATATGTTATATGAAGAGCTGATTTGCAAAACGGCTTAGAGACCATTTTTTCAAAAATGAGTTTTTGTACATCTTGTACATCATCCTGGCAAAACAATTTGTTCAAAAAATGTCGCTAAGTGGGTCAAAATCGCGAAAATGATACTTTTATGCCCAATTATGGACATTGTATGACCATGTATGAGCATAAAAGGGCATAATGCCCATATTTGGTAAATTTGTTATTAAACATGACCCAATGTTGAAATTTGGTATTTATAAAGTATATACATCATAGCCTAATGAAGAATTAAAAAAAGAAATTGTACAGAAATTTGGAAGATCGGTGGTTTTTAAGTTGAACTTTGATGAGTTTCCCTGCAAAACGGCTTACATCCATTTTCAGCAAAAAATCAATAGTCAATTAATAAGAAACTGTTTGATGACTTATCAAAATTACACCTTATTTTTAAAGACATATTCGTAAAGAATTACTAAACTCATTATCAGAAATTTTGCAACACATTTTGATGTCCTTGTAGTTGTTTGTCCTTTTCTCAAAAAGTGCAAAATGGATACATTGGATGGGTTTTGAAGTTATGATGGATAGTGACAATAATGTTATTAGTATTTGCCTGCCGAAAGCATGCACCTTGATGTAACGCGTCAGATTTATCCAATTATTCCTCCATAACTAGGAAGATATTTCTAGTTACTAGAATTCACGGAATGTTAATTGACTAAAGTAAGACTTGACCACCAACCGTTTTATCGTATAGCTCACGTGAACACAAGATATATAATATATAGGTTTCAAAATTCATGAAGACAACAAATTATCCCGTAAATATATATAAATCGAATAGCCTAAAAATTGGGTGTTATGCTAGTTAACTATCTTAAAGAAACTGAACGCATTATGAAAAGGAATTTGACAATAAATCAACAAATTATATTTTATTAATGAACTCGTGTTATAGAAACTCACCAAAAAGGAGTGATTTTACCAAAAGTTTTTGAACAAGCATATTATTATTCGACACAAATCATTCAAAAAATATTGATTTGATCTATATCAACAGTTCTATTTTTATATTTCCCATTTTAGAATTCATTCATCCGAAAATACAACGAAACTACCGTAATTTGTAAAGCATGTTTGACACTTTTTTGAACATTTTTGCGACAACAAAAACAACAACAACAACAACGGGAAAATCAACAACAACAAATAATAATAATGATAACAATAGTTTTAAAGTGAAAGAACGTTCCCTAGCACTATCGGTTTAAATAGTCTTTACCAATTGTGTTAATTGTTGCCAAATTATATTTCTACGCCTAGAAAAAATATCATTTTTGGGAAAATACCTGTTTTTTGTGATTTTCAGAAAAGATTAAATCAATACCCTGATTCTATTGATAAATGTCTCATGCTGCTCCTTAAAGATTTATACTTTTACATATTTTTTTAAATGCTTTCCAAAATACGATAAAACGATTTTTATTTTCTGATTGTTTATTAAAAGAACAACACACAATGTGAAACTGTGACTTTGATGTTTTCTAATAAAGAAACTTTAAAAATATAAAACTTACACAAATTGATATTCGAATATTAAATGTTAAATAATCGTTTCGAGTGATTAAGAATCAGTATTATCTATATGAAAACATAAATAAATAAACGTAAAATGGAATAAAAGTGTTAAACTTTTCAATTCTTACTTCTTGAATTATCTCATGTTATTCCTTTTTTGTATGCAAATCAAGAAAATACTAATTCAAATACCCAACGAACTGATTCATAGTATACTAAGTTTTAATGCATGAAATAGTTCGGATCTTTAAAACACATTCGATATAAATCAGCACATTCTGTTTCCATTGAAATATAAACTAGATTCACTTTGTGTCGATATTAACCTTATGCTACTGTCAATACGCATATAAATTAAGTCTAAGAGCTTGTTATACAAATATTAAATGCAAAGTCACGGCCTGACATTTATCAATAAACGACTGCTGATAAAGCAATTTAGACCAGCGTGGTTGAGTTTGTCTTATCAAATTCTTTGTAAAAATCTTAGTCAAGTATAAACATATAATCTAATTCCAGTGACAGCATACTTTATTACTTTTACTTGTACTCAATTTATACATTTCTTTATTATTTTTAATATAACACTTGATGGCGTTATAATGAAAATCGGCATAGATTGAATCAATGAAAACACATAGGATGTTCAGTAAGCATGAGATAGAAGAAGATGGGCTATATATTTTATCCCCCGGACTTGAAAAGGCAGAAAGGGGATTATGGCATAGTAGTGGATATCAGTGTCTGCGTCGACGTCGTCGCCGTCGTCGTCGGGGTTGTTAAAAGGGTTGACATTTGCCTCTAATTTCGGGTTATTAAGTACTTCATTTGAACCCAAGAGTATGTAGTTTAACATTGCAAGTTTCAGTGATTTGTTGTTTTTTACTGATAATGCATTTCTTACCAAATTAATCATACAAAGATTTAAGAAAAAGAACAAATATAACTTAAATAGTACGTGTAAATTAAATGTTTATCAAAATGCCAAATCAAAATGAATAAAACATAATTATTGCCGACAAAAGAGTACAATTTGAAGAATTATACACTTATATTTAAACAAAATTAAATGTAATGTAAATTCATTAGAAATATTCATCAGATCAGTGGATAAATATAACAAGTACTTGACAACTGGTGCGTTTTTATCAAATTCCCTTTCTTTTGCTGTATTCAAATAGCTCGCGGGAAAAAATATCACCTGCATTGCACATGAAGTTCCTTTATAGGATAATCAATTTTATGGCTGGGTGAATGGGGTATATATCGTGAGCACCTAAAGTTCTCTTTCACGATATTACCACATGCTATTAAAACTATAGTTGTTTTTACAAGTAAATACAAATGTCACGAATGCTCTTAAACATTTTAACAAAGTTTACCAGCTCTTTTAAATATATACATCAATCGGGTATGGAGTCATTTAAAGGTGTCTGGTCCACGCGTACTGGTACGCCCTTGTTTTGATTTCGCAAGTGCAGCAACACGCATGCGCAGTATACTTAGAATAGTATTTTGAAACCAATGTTAAATGTCACATTTTCTAATTTTTCGTGAAAAAAAGGTGAGTGACCACCACTTCCTAATTTGTTAATTGAAAGAATATACTTTTGCGCACATTTTGTGAAAGAACTGACACACAATTTCAGTGGGAAATTTTTAACTAAACACTAAATAGTTATACTTTTGCCATATTTCCCATAGAAAATAAATACTAATTTTCCCAAAAAGCTCCAAAATGTAATTTTCAACTTGACTCGTATGCCAAAACGAGTCGATTTGTATTTTAATAACAGGTTCTACATCGATAAAATAGTATTCATGCCAATTTTTACCACACAAATTCAGTCAAATATATCACGGACCGTTTTTTACAAGGTAAAAGCGCATTAAAATCAGATGTTCTTCAAGTTTGATAATTGTCTTTATTTATGATGCATTAGTCATGCATTAGTGAATGACATTGATTTTGATAACCACAGAAATGGGGTGGTGGCTGCTAGCAATTTTTGTATTGCATGTGTTTATCTGAAATTTCCTATAGTAGAGGTTGTAATCCTCTTTCCATATTTTGTGTGAGTGAAAATAACTTCTTACTGTGTACTGATATTATATATTTTATGGAAATAAAGTGTTTACTTATACAGTGACATATCACTCTTTTTTCATCAAACCATAGTCATTTTCTGTATAAGATTCATCAGGATTGTTCATAATTAATAAGGATAATAAAGTTCAATTCTGGTAGCAAATCCAATATACAAGTGAAAAGCACTTACTGAAATATTTCGACTTCTCTCAGAAGTCTTGGTCACTCATAGACTGGTAGTGGTGTGTGATTACTGACTGGCATTTTATTGACGACTTCACACATTTTAAGTCTACTATCTACATGATATTGTATTCTTCTTCAGATACTAAGTAGCATGCAGATGAATATTAATAAAAGATGGTTTTATTTTTTAATATTGTTTAAACTAGTTATTGTTGACGTCGCGGTTTCAGTCATCAAAAACTGTATAGGCCTATTAGAAATAGACGACGAAATGTTTTCAAGTATTCGTATTCCTTTACAAAATGACTGATTTAATTAGTAAAAGAATACTTTGGTAAAAGTACGGTGAGCATAGTAAACATGTGTATATAAAAAGCCAGGTGTACATAAGACAGAAGATATAGGATACATGAAAACCGATCTTGAACCAATAAGTTATCATAGTATTCCAGCAAGATACTCGTAATATAGGTTTCAAGTTATAAAGTGAAATGCGTAAAACGTATTGACACATTAAAGTGGATGTAAAACTGACAAGCACATATGGGCCATACAATTATATTATAATGCTTGTTAAACAGAGTTTCTTGAAAATGTAGGTTTCAAAATTTAACTTATGTACATGTATTATGATAGCATCTGGTAGTAGAGTAATGTTTACATTTTTGCTGCTGTTAATCGACCTGTGTTGAGTAAATGTGTGAACAGACACACTACAAGATGTAAACCCGCCATTGTGTTATCTATACTAGTGTTACTAACTAAATGTGCACTGAAACATATTTTCCGTTAATTTTATTGGAGAATACTTGGCAATTCTAATGTACTTTTTTTTAAGCTCCCCTGAAATTTAATACAGTCAGTAAACTATATGCATAAAAGGGATTTCATTATTATGCCCTTAGCGGGATTCAATCCCGGAACACGCCGTATCGTGTACATGGTGTATAAGCAGATACCTTGATACCTCGTGGTGAGTGAATGATAATTATGATACTTATCGAACAACAAATGGATTAGAATCACCGTTCAGGTAAATATTGACTGTCATTTATGAAAAGAGGAAATGTCACTACACTCCTAAAATTGACTTTACATCCGTTGATTTGTTTTTACGGGATTCGACTGTCACAATTAAATGTTTTTAACCGTAAAAAAACGGAAATAATTCTCAGTGTAATCGTTTGCACTCGCATTTCTCGACATATTTACACAATAAGGACTATCTATAGAATTACAATTCATCTTGATTAATTTCGCTTTATATACAGTGTGTCCGAGAAAAAAGGAAACCGAGATTTACGCCCTCTGTGCTTTGACACGGTTGACTGATTTGGAAAACTATTTTGCTAGATTAATGCACAAGTAAAACTTTTTTTCATCAATACCAAATATTCCTACGTTGTTAACCTTGTTGAGTAATTACGACCAATTTTATTAATTGTGCATTTTATGCCTTTGTACCACTTTGTATCAGTAAGTAAACTTCTTGCTCATGGTGTGCTTGAAGCCATGTTGCAATAAGGACTCATTTAGGTCTCGTTTTGGGATGACTGAATATCGGATTGTTCCCAGATTTAGATTACGGAACTCTGAGAGTGTGACTGAACACAGGAAAGTTTCTTAAAGGAGATTTCATGATTAATTTGCTTTATATTTGAGCTATGGAAAATGTAATCCCCAAATTGAATTTTAAGCCACTTATCAGCTTGATATCGCATTTTTGTTAGTGCATGCTTTATTTAAACTATCTAATAGACCATATCGATAATTGACCTACTCTCGCCGTTGATAGGGTAAATCCAAAATTTGCTTCCTATTTGAGCTGTGGAAAATCTAATCCCCAAATTGAATTTGAACCCATTCATCAGATTGATATCGCATATCTGTTAGTGCATGCTTTATTTAAACCAGCTAATAGCATTACAAGATGCAGCTCACCGCTTAAATGTTTTCTTTGTTACTGATTGAATAAGAACAGGTACGTAGCCTTCATGAAGTTGTCGTTTATTATCGAAGAGAGATTTCCTGTAATGCTACCTTAACACAGGGATGTAAAGTGTTCACGCCAGGACCTGAATTTAGGCCCGTCTGTTGTCAAAATTTACGCTGTTTTATTTATTCTCAGCCTAGTTTTGGACATTTTTTACTCCACTTTCAGGCCTTTCTGCCACTTCTCCAGGCAGCAAAGTCTTCACATTTCCACCAAATGGCACTAAGAGACATCAACAAGTTTATGAAGTTAACTCTACCAAAAAGTGGTACAAAGGCATAAAATGCACAATTCATAAAATTATCTGTAATTACTCAATAAGGTTAACAACGTAGGAATACTTGGTATTGTTAGAAAAAGGACTTATTGTGCATTAATCTAGCAAAACAGTATTCCAAATCATTCAACCGTTTCCAAGAACGAAGGGCGCAAATCTCGGTTTCTTCTTTTCTCGGACACCCTGTATAGAAGAACGAAATGTTCATGTTTACATGCCTAAGTTGTTAAAATCATGGATTTCAGCTTGATTTGATTTTAATCTGTCTATATATGTGTTCATCTCTATCCCGCTGTAAATGTGGCAGTTTTTTTACTGCAAGTGAAATGCATGCATGCAGAGGTTGTTATTCTGCAAGTTAATTTGTATTTTGCAGATTCACATTTTAACCCTTGTCTTACCAACCTTTTTTACCGTTTGTTGCTTTGCTTTATACCATAGTATAGGGTAGGGTATCCTCTATTCATTTATACCAAAATCATGACAATCGGCCAAGGCGTTACGTAATTATGACGTCATACGTACTTCCCAGTCGGGAAAATCGCGATTTTGGACAAAAATGGCCATCAAATTGAAATTTTGCTGTAAAAATTCTACATATTGGAATGAGCAATGACATATAAATAGTAGTTTTGCAAATCCTTTAGCGAATCTTATACATATTACAATATACTAAGTAAATTTGCGTGAGTATTAATTTCTGGTTGTCTAGATTCAATTCATAATATTAAGGTTCATAGCAATGTTTTTGGGTTTAGTGGCGTAAAATATATGTGTGGTGCTCTGGCATAATGAGCGGAAAGTCGCGATTGAAGATTTTGAATAAATGGCCGGCTGCTAAAGTAAAAATATGATGAAAAGATCAAAATTCGTTTTTTGACATAAAACAAATAAATACATTAGTGTTAACCTATATTTCGCGTTTTGAAGGTCAATTACGCCGGGAAGTGTATTTATTCACGGGTAATTGATCGCGTTTTGCTATTATACATTATAGTAAACAGTAACTTTTAAAATCGATTTGCGACATTTTTTTACTGTCAGATTTTGAGTGGACTGCTTTGTGTTTCTATCTCTAAATGGAAATTGTAGAAAGAAAGTATGACATATTATATATCATTCGAAAGCTGAGATTATAGAGAATTAAAATATGCAATAAACTCAATTTTGGAAATCGCGACTTTCTGCTCATTATGCCAGAGCACCACACATATAATAATTTTACTGAGAACAATTAAAAGAAAATACGCTGGATTGAAATCGCTACTTCCTGTATCTAACAAGGTTAGAAATGCCACTACACTGCTTTTCATTTTTAACCTTTGGCTGCTATGGGCATATTGATTAAAGCTAAGACGTTGTTATTTATACAGATATCGAATGCAAAGTCACGGCTTGACATTTATCGGTTGAGCAAATATCTGCAATGGGTACACAATTTCTATATTCAATGCGTTTTAACAACGTGAAGTCAGTATTTATATGTTTTTTTATGAAAGAACATTTGAAAATATTGATTGCAGTGATTTTAAATATATAATATATAAAGGCTTTTGACGAAACACAATTGAAAATACCTTTAAACAGTCACATTCCTTCATTTTATGCTGTTTTTACTCAAAACCATTTCTGATCAAAACCTTATAATATATAGCTAAAATCTTATAGTATTGCTTTAAGTGATTAACTGCACCAAAACACTTTTGATAATTGATTTTCATTTATTACTATTGTTGTTTATTGACTTATATCGGTATATTGAAACACACTTTGAAAACTTGCAGTTTCTTTTCATTTTTTACTCTATTATTATAGGAACTATGAAACTAATAAATGACAAATGTATAAAATGTCACATTGCCCTAGTTTCCAAACAATTGAAATGATATATTAATATATGAATTCGTTTTTGCAATAGGCCAATACAAAATAGTAATAAATGCCAATAAAGTAATACTAAATTTAGATATCTATTTGTCGTGCGAAAAATGGAATTAGCAACTTTTACAAATCGACCTTGAGAGTTTTAATGTTCATAACTTCCTTGTTTCTCAGTCAATTGTCAGAAATACACTAGAGGGCTTAAAGTATTTCCGCACAAACAATTTATTAAGCCATATCTCACAAGGCGTTTATAAGTAAACTATCTTGAAACTTATGTTGCTTTTGGTCAGATCTGATAGGTAATCTAGGTAAGTGTATAACTGAGCACTGGTGGTAAACTGGTGGGGCGTTGAAGAATCATTTTTTGTTAGCTTCCAAGCATTCTCTCGGCGCAGTCAAGCGCAACTAGGATATTTAATCGCCTGTTTTTCACTCTATTACATATACACAATCCATATGACTACTCAACTTGAGTGGTGAAGTGACCTTGACCCAGGCGTCGTCAAATCAAATTTGACCTAAAAATCACGTTTTTCAACCCATTTGTTTTGTTACCCCCTACCCGTACGTGAGGGAGTTGATCCCATTCGGTGCTAAATTGTACACTTACCTAGCTTACCTATCAGATCTGACCAAAAGCAACATAAGTTTCAAGATAGTTTCCTTATAAACGCCTTGTGAAATTTTGCTGAATAATGTGTTTGTGCGGAAATACTTTAAACCGCTAGTGTAGGGTGTCAAACGAAAGCTGAAACTCCAGCGCTTGTGCACACAATCTTCAAATTACGTTTGCGTTTTCCGTAAAAATAATAAATACTTGGGATCTATTGTGTCTTCAAAAACTATATAGGCCTATCAGTAGACGACGAAATGTTTTCAAGTATTCGTATTCCTTTACAAAATGACTAATTTATTAGTAAAAGAATACTTTGGTAAAAGTACGGTGAGTACAGTAAACATGTGTATATAAAAAGCCGGGTGAACATAAGACAGTAGATATAGGATGCATGAAAACCGATCTTGAACCAATAAGTTATCATAATATTCCAGTAAGATACTCGTTATATACGTTTCAAGTTACAAAGTGAAATGCGTAAAACGTATGGACACATTAAAGTGGATGTAAAACTGACAAGCACATATGGGCCATAAAATCCATTGCTTATAATGCTTGTTATACAGAGTTTCTTGAAAATGTAGGTCTCAAAATTTAATATAAAATACATGCATTATGATAGCATCTGGCATAAGAGTAATGTTTACAATTTTGCTGCCGTTAATCGACTTGTGTTGAGTAAATTGGTGAAACAGACACACTACAACCGTGATTGTGTTATCTATTATTTTTTAAGTGTAACAAATTAAATGTGCACTGAAACATATTTTCCTTTAATTTTACTGGATAATACCTGGCAATTCTATTGCCAACATTTTACCGTTCTATATGTATATCTGAATTTTCGGTGAGTCTTTATTTTGTTCCTGTTTTTACTTGTTGTATTTACTTTAGCCTATATACACACTTTCTGTGATTTAGGCCTATATATTGTGTTATTTTTTCATCACATCAAGTTGGCTTACTTTGTTTTTACCTCCAATTTATTATTATGATCTAGGTAACCTCACGTATCATATTTGATCCTTGACGTGTTTTGTGCCTTGTCCGTTGGATCTACCTCTCCCATTTTTATTTTTAACATTTTACCGTAATTTTTTAGGCCCCCGTAAATTTTAATACTGTCAGTAAACAATCTATAAAAGGGATTTCATTATTATGCCCTTAGCGGGATTCGACCCAGAAACACGCCGTATTGTGTATAAGCAGATAACTTGATACCTCGTGGTTAGTGAATGATTAATTTTAATACTTATCGAACAACAAATGGAATAGAATCACCGTTCAGGTAAATATTGACGAATCATGATGATTTCTAAGAGGGAAAATAAAAAAGAACTGTCATTTATGATAAGAGGAAATGTCACTACACTGCTAAAATTGACTTTACAACCGTTGATTTGTTTTTACGGGATTCGACTGTCACAATTAAATGTTTTTAACCGTGAAAAACGGAAATAATTCACAGTGTAATCGTTTGCACTCGCGCATTTCTCGACATATTTACACAATAAGGACTATTTATAGAATTTAATTCATCTTGAATAATTTCGCTTTATATACAGTGTGTCCGAGAAAAAAGGAAACCGAGATTTACACCCTCTGTGCTTTGACACAGTTGACTGATTTGGAAAACTGTTTTGCTAGAAGTAAGACCTCTTTTCATCAATACCAAATATTCCTACGTTGTTAACCTTGTTGAGTAATTACGACCAATTTTATGAATTATTGTGCATTTTATGCCTTGGTACCACTTTGTATCAGTAAGTTAACTTCTTGCTCATGGTGTGCTTAAAGCCGTGTTGCAATAAGGACTCATTTAGGTCTCGTTTTGGGATGACTGAATATCGGATTGTTCCCAGATTTAGATTACTGAACCCTGAGAGTGTGACTGAACACAGGAAAGTTTCTTAAAGGAGATTTCATGATTAATTTGCTCCCTATTGGAGCTATGGAAAATCTAAACACAAAAATGAACTCGAACCCATTCATCAGATTGGTATCGCATATTTGTTAGAAGATGCAGCTCACCGCTTAAATGTTGTCTTTGTTACTGTATGAATGAGAATGACAAAATAGTAATAAATGCCAATAAAGTAATACTAAATTTAGATATCTATTTGTCGTGCGAAAAATGGAATTAGCAACTTTTACAAATCGACCTTGAGAGTTTTAATGTTCATAACTTCCTTGTTTCTCAGTCAATTGTCAGAAATACACTAGAGGGCTTAAAGTATTTCCGCACAAACAATTTATTAAGCCATATCTCACAAGGCGTTTATAAGTAAACTATCTTGAAACTTATGTTGCTTTTGGTCAGATCTGATAGGTAATCTAGGTAAGTGTATAACTGAGCACTGGTGGTAAACTGGTGGGGCGTTGAAGAATCATTTTTTGTTAGCTTCCAAGCATTCTCTCGGCGCAGTCAAGCGCAACTAGGATATTTAATCGCCTGTTTTTCACTCTATTACATATACACAATCCATATGACTACTCAACTTGAGTGGTGAAGTGACCTTGACCCAGGCGTCGTCAAATCAAATTTGACCTAAAAATCACGTTTTTCAACCCATTTGTTTTGTTACCCCCTACCCGTACGTGAGGGAGTTGATCCCATTCGGTGCTAAATTGTACACTTACCTAGCTTACCTATCAGATCTGACCAAAAGCAACATAAGTTTCAAGATAGTTTCCTTATAAACGCCTTGTGAAATTTTGCTGAATAATGTGTTTGTGCGGAAATACTTTAAACCGCTAGTGTAGGGTGTCAAACGAAAGCTGAAACTCCAGCGCTTGTGCACACAATCTTCAAATTACGTTTGCGTTTTCCGTAAAAATAATAAATACTTGGGATCTATTGTGTGCTATGCCTCCCAGATTTGTAATTCCACTCGGCCTCTGTACACTTTACAGGTGTTCGCTGACCACTGTGGCCCAAATAAGCTCCATTCCACACCTAGTATCATTTCAGGTTCTGCGGCATCCTCTAGGGGCGTTGAACTTTTTCAGCCCACATACGCACCATCGCTGCCCGGATCAGCTCCCCGAGTTTCGTACGGGTTGCCACGAGACAAATAGCAGTTAGTTCCTTGTCCAAGGGAATTTCAAGCACACTCAAATGTTGGCACCAGCGGGGTTCAAACTCGGAACCTTCCGCACCGAAAGCGAGCGCCTTACCGATTGAGCTAACTTGACTGCTATTAGCGCTGGAGCCATTGTTCGAGTTGAGGCGATACTTTTTTGTGAGTCTTTTTATTATAATGATATGATATGGAGTTTAAATATTATAAAAAATAAATCAAACACAAATCGAGACCTATATAAGAAAAAGTAAAAATTTCCGAAAATAGTTCAGAATTATTCAAGGTCATTCAGGGACTATACATACTGTTTACGTTAACACTTAAGTGCAAAATGTGTTTTAGAATCCCGTTAGTGCACAAGGGGGAGGGGGGTCCATATGGACCCTGGATTTTGAACGCTTTTAAAACAATGTTCTCTAACTTATTTACCCTTACAACTGTACACAGTGATACACCAACTCAATTAAATTCATATGAAACAAAAAAAAATCCGTCATTCTGTTTCAAAATAGCGGCCAGATAGCTAATTCGTGTAAAAATCAGTTTTCCAAAAAGAATTTTTCAATGAAATTTGGCCCATAATAGCAGATAATAATTACAAATACATTGCTGAAATAAAAATTCAAAAAAGTTGTTTTGCTTTGGTTTTAGGGACAAAACAAAATTCGAACAGCGCCATCATTTTACTAGTTTATGCTAATTATCTCCAAAACGACATGACCGATTGGAAAAAAAATTTGCACCAAAACATGCGTAACCCCTACTTTGACAAATACATAAAACAGGTTTATTGGGTTATGTTGTTTTTTCGCGCTTCGTGCGAAAAACAAAATCCAGGGTCCATGTTGACCCCCCCCCCCCTATGCACTTAAGTGTTAATGGAACTTAATAAAAATGTTTTGCACGTGAATCCTGCCATAGCAATCATAATAAAGCCTCTACCAGGCGGATATTGTTAGATTCAGCGTTCTAGCCAACGGTATGTGTGATTATTGAAATGACATCGTGTGCTTAAACTTAAGAGTAGTATCATTTTAATTTAGGTAGTTGAGAGATATCTATAGTTTGGCATTAAAAAAAAACAGTGAGGAAGATAATGTTTTGACTCCTGTCATGACGAGTATAATCAGGTTTATAAGAGCAGATACTACCAGGGTTGGTCTTATCATTTATAGCCGATGACATTGATGATGATAATCTGTTTGTTTAAGTTTAATTGCGTGTGCAGCAACCGTAATTATAAGGCAGATAAAGACACTCGAGTGTAGTTAAATTATTTTCTTGTTTCATTCATTCATTCATTCACTGAAAAAAGAACAGCATCTGCATGTTACCAAAACCAATCTTTATTTTTGAAAACGGTCATTTAATGAAATATATTGTAAGATGAAAACATTTCTATATTTTTGTGATTGAGAAGTTTAAACATTACTAAAGGAACAAATTCTTGACATTTATTGCATATTTGAATTTAAAATTAATAATTTTTGAAACCTTGGCCACCCACCTTTGATTTTATACTTGTTGTGTACGCCTATTTCACAAGTCCACGTGACACGCTTTACTTGGCATAGCTCCATCTTGTTACCGAGAAAAGACAATATCATTACAATTGTAGCGTTTTTTTAAATTCCTGTAGGTAGGTGCACTTCAAGTGCTCTCAGGAAGTCATATGACACCGTTCATTAAAGTAAAGTGATACCCATGCAGCTATCAGATACAAGTGTCCGTATTATATTATATTCCGGTAACTAAGTTTGTCTTAACATCTTATTTTTTCTGATAAGACATTCTAAACTCTGAGGAAATCATCAATGAATGGATGTCTTTTTTTTTAAATATATTTCAAAGTAAGTGGATACAGTAGAGGATAATGTATTTAAATGCAAAGTAGAGCAACACTTATTTTATTTTGATACCGAATTTGACTCACTCTTGCTTGATTTCAAGCAATTTTAATTAAAAACCTGAAATTAGGCCCTAAGAAGAAACAAGTCTGTTTCCTGTAACAGATCTAAGGAATTGCAATGTGGAATGCGTTTTTATTTTCAGTGGGGGCACAAGCTATGATTGGATGTTTTAAATGCGCGCGCAAAAAAAAAATATGTAAACATATTATTCCGGTCAGCAAATTTTATAGATTATTAACAATCGCGTGAAATTTTGAAACAAATGTGCTGCTTGTAGCTAAAAATGAAGATAAAATCTTTGATAAACGCGCGAAGCCCGCAATAGTTTTTAACATTTTACGTTTGAATATCTAAAAAGATGAAACTTAAATATGAGTGTTGACAATTTTGTCAGTGACTGAAAGCTGTGCCACCTCCCTGCTATGTCTTCCTTGGTGCTACCAGTGAATACATAAAAATCATTGCTATCATTTGTCGGTGTCCAGTGGCTTTCCATCCAGGATCTTAAAAACCATTGGGTAACCGGGGCAATTAAACAACTAAGGCCCAAAGGTTTGCGAGCAAAAATAGTCTATGAAAAAGTAAGAGATTTTTTTGACATGCGCGCGAAAAAAAATCAGAACATTCGCTACTTTTTGCTAATAATCGTCATACTCTTGAACAATAATCAACAAAATCTAAGCTGAGTCGGTTGATTTTACACAGCTGAGTCGAAACTCGGAAAAGGGGCTTTGTTCGTGGAGCTGGTCCAAATCCCCGATTTACCCGAATGAAACTTTTTCCCCGACTGTCACGCCCGACACGTGCCCCCCCCCCCCCCCCGTTTGGACACGCCACTGTTTATTTTTGTTTGCACAATTCTTAAAAAAGCAATGCGCACCATGTTTCGCCAGCTGATTGCTCAATGTGTCACTTTATACACGTTTTCCTAATTCGTACGTTGAATATTGGTAAAATTATAGTCTATTACAATAGTCAAAGGGCATCTTACTTGAAGTAAGTTTGTTTTCACAGAGAAGTCCGATGATACAAGTAGTTTTTTTTTCTTGGGGGGGTGGGGTAGGATATTACTTTTTCCACTATCGAGATTTGTTATTTTTGTCAACATTTCTATTCTATACAAAATAAGCTATGAGTTAGGACCGTTAAAAAGGAATTCATGTAGGCCACGGGAAGCATACTTGTTTCTTTTTTCCTATTTTACATACGGATGCGTGAAATGGTAATTATAAAGTTGAACTCATATGTCACTTATAATTTGTAATTTTTAGTTCTTGAAATAATACCAAATGGCGGAAATTTTGTGATTGCACATTAATTTACTCAATATTATCATATGTATACTAGTTCTAACACCTTATGTCTTTGTCTGAGAAAGGTATGAGAGACGCAGAAACATTTACTTTTGGTATCAAAGTAGGAGGCATACCAGTAGGTATCTAATCTAAGATATGCAAATGACATTGCTTTGATTGAAAGCTCAGTAGAGACAATTGAAGAGCTCACAAAAAATGTGAATGAAGTGGGGAAGAACTTAAATCAGAAGCTCAATGTAAAGAAGACAAAGAGCCTGGTAGCTGGAAGAGATGACAAAAGGTACAACATCATGATTGATGGTGAGACTGTGGAACAAGTTGACAGTTTTAAATACCTAGGCTCAACAAAAACAACAACAGCAAACTGCACCAAAGACATAAAATGTCGGATTGCAATTGCCAAGCGCAGAATGATCGAGCTCCAGGATCTGTGGAATGACAAGTATCTTTCACTCCAACTCAATATGAGATAAGTGAGAATATTGGTGTGGAGTGCGTTAGTTTATGAAGCGGAAGCATGGACGCTATGCAAAGCAGACGAAAACACGCAAAATTCTGGCAGCTGAAATGTGGCTTTGGAGAGGGATGCTAAAAATTAGCTGGAAAGAGAAAAGAACCAATGCAAGCATATTCTGCCCCCCAACGGCAAAAGGGCCTTACTGACATAAAGAGAGAGCTGTTGGGAAAGATAGTAACCCTGAAGATGAGCTAGCTTTTTGACACATCCTAAGAGGTAGTGGCAGTCAGATCGCTCTACAGATCATTGAGGGAAAAGTGGAAGGAAAGAGAAGAAGAGGAAGACAGGAAAAGTGCTGGTTTGACAGCATCAGAGAATGGACAGGTCTAAGATGCACAGAGTCCAAACGACCTGCACAAGACAGAACAAGATGGAAAACTACAGTCTAAAGAGGCATCATGGTATCAAGGCATGTCTTTGTCATTCGAAATTGGGTTAATCCTGCTTTCCCGATGACACATAAATCATCAAAATTTAGAGATGCCTATTTTGGGGGTAAATTTTATAAATTTCCTTTCATGCATTTTCTACTTGTAAATCTAAAGCGTCATTTTTAATAACATTTAAGCTTAATGCACAAAAATACAAATACAAAATATATTCTGCTTAACTATGAGATTTTAAATAAAACCCGTATCTTAACGAAAATTTCAATCGTGTCAAATTAAGTTCCCTGGGGAACATTAACAGTTTTTATGGATTTTTGACAATAATTATTAATCATCTTCAATTCCCAAGTGACCCATCTCTTCGATTCGTAGTATCTAGAAACCACTTTACAGAAAAGGTCAAGCGCAAATGGAAAATGGACGCATTGGGGACATTTAACACCTCAAATAAGCTATAATTTTTTACGCATTCCTGGTACGTTTAATGGTTTACT
Source organism: Ophiothrix spiculata (assembly GCA_000969725.1). Taxonomy (NCBI): domain Eukaryota; kingdom Metazoa; phylum Echinodermata; class Ophiuroidea; order Amphilepidida; family Ophiotrichidae; genus Ophiothrix; species Ophiothrix spiculata. The sequence goes on from JXSR01S001392.1 coordinate 72,549, forward strand.
GATATATCAAATTCAAGCGCTTACTAGTACAGAGGCAGCAAATATATAAATATTCATTTTTAGGCAAACAAAAAAACAAGCTTGTTTCCTGTCGGTGGTCAAAAAACCTAAATGCGAAATGCGTTTTTTTTCTTTTCTTTTTTCCCCTATTGTTCAAGAGGTGCTAAGGCAAATTTTGATTGAAAATCCGCATGGGTGATGATTTTTTCAGTAACAAACCTGTCCGGTTTCAAGTTTTTGTTGAAAAGAAAACACTTCTTTAGTAAAAATTTTGCAATATGCCCCGTTCTTTTTATCAAATTGGCTATTTTGATTTTCGTTTTCTAAAATATCAAATAAAAAAATGAAATGCGCAAATAATGACGCCAAAACGAAATGCGCGCGGCGTACGGGAAACAAACTTGTTTTTTGTTTTTGCCTTATATATATATATATATAATTTTACTTTAAATTTCAAGTAAGCAAATATATATATCTGATCTAAAAGCTTTAAGTTAAATGTGATACATATTATACTTATGTTTGGTGACACATTGTTGCAATATCTGTTCATTTAGTATAGACAAACCCATGCATTATGGGTTCTGACTGGAATTCTGCTTAACTATAGCAACTATGTACTTTTAAAGCATGTCAAAAATATCCAATTTGAGGATCGTACATAACTAGTTAACCAAGAAAAGTAGGAGGTTTATTTTAATTAATGCAAAAGACGTATTTATTACAAAGTCGAATCCTTAGCTGTTTTAAAGTTGCTGTTTAGAAAAATACAAATTAGAATCTTTTTTTATCATCGAAAGATAAATATTGTCCACTGCATTGGTGGGGACTCGAACCATGGAAGTTTCAGTCATGCATTGCAAATCACATTAATATCCACTCAGTCAACAGGGCAGACTTAACATCAGAAAGTGAATATAAATTATATACATTACAATGCTGTATTTTCCGTTTGTTTACATAAAAATATGAGGACAAAGAGCCTGGTAGCTGGAAGAGATGACAAAAGGTACAACATCATGATTGATGGTGAGACTGTGGAACAAGTTGACAGTTTTAAATACCTAGACTCAACAAAAACAACAACAGCAAACTGCACCAAAGACATAAAATGTCGGATTGCAATTGCCAAGCGCAGAATGATCGAGCTCCAGGATCTGTGGATTTTTGTAGTCATTTTCATTCAGAATTTTTCTCATGGTGATTGTTTTTTAAGAATGGAGTAAACTGTTAATTCTGAATGAGAATTTTCATTCTAAATTTTCACATTATGGAGAATGTATTAACTGGAGACCTATTTTTTCACCCCATTGCACATTTTCAAGTGCTTACTGATGGGTAGTATAATGTTTGATATTGATTCTACGGCCTAGATCTATTCATGGTAAGCTAATCTCTTCTTGCAATGATGGTTATGATTTACACAATGGTGAAATTGTACATGGGAAAATGTTCATTCAGAATGAAAGTTTACACCATTCTTAAAAACCAATCACCATTAGAAAAATTCTGAATGAAAATGTCTACAAACTACAAAAATGATGAAGTATATCTACCGCTTTACATTAGCAACACCATAATACAATTTTATTTGAATTTCAGTAAGAAGCATCAGGCTTACAATCTGACAAAACCGGTACTCTATTAAAATGCTTGAAGGTTCATAAATTATTAGTTGTCGATGAAAAAGCGTAAACTTTTTCAAAGTAATCATTTTATGACATTTTATTCTTCTTTATGGAAGTAAAATAACTAGGTTTATAATCTAGGGACTCAAAAAATTGCAATATTTTGATCTGTATATGTAGAAAAAAAAAACATGCGGTAAACATGATAGTCCTCCGTTTCCCTCGTGGAAAAAGGGCAGTACCCTTAAAATACTAGATTAAAATAAGTAATAAGTAATCAATCAAATACTAAATTAAAATATACAATAATTTCACTAAATATAATTCTTACCGACAAAGGAGTAGAAAACAAAGACTTTACAAGAGTGTTTGAAAGAAATTAAGTGCATAATCATAAGCACCACCACAGTAAACAAATATGACAAAATGCCTTCAGAAAAATAAAACACCTGCATGGCACATAGTTTTCCTTATGGGTACATCAATTTTATGGTTCGATGAATATTTTCATTTTCACGAGCGCCTCACATCCTTTTTCAAATGTTGTATTAGTTTAAACATTTTATATCTTGATTACACTTTCTTTTTATAATTGTTTATCATAATGATCGTCTTAATAATCCAGAAAATCAAATATTTTATACACTTTTTTCAGTTTTGTTCAAAATAACAAACATATAACTTTGCTTCCCCTACATCCGTTCCCTCAATATAGAAGCTTTGCAATATTTGAAACTTTTGTTTGTTCAACAGCCTTAATTATTTGAATTACAAACATGCAGACGTCATCTTTTTGTTTTATAACTGACAATATTTCTATAACTATTTTTCTCCAGTTAACCCCTAACAATGACAAATGTGAGTATAGAAAATAAAAAAAAAAATCCTTGTTCACTGAAGATACTACTAATGTTGCTTAGATGGTTAATATAATAGAGCTTTGTAATATTTTTAAAGATATAATTGAGGGGCTTTGAGACAACTGTTTAAATGTGGTGAAATTGGTTATGCATTTGCCACTTAAAAATCGTTATTATATATAATAGTTGTAAATTATAAATGGTGTAAAATGAAATGAAAAGTTTAAAGTTATATATATAGTACAGTTGATGTAATTGCTGAACGTTTGCCAGAAAATATAAATAAAACAACCAAACAAACAAACAAACACTTGTTTTGTTTTGTTTTGTTTGATAGGTTTTCTGAGTAGGAAGTTCATGTGTATTCCTGATTTTATTACCTTAATGGTCATTAGAATTTTGTCGACTAAAGTGATGGAGAAAGCGATTGCGGGTTATTTAGACACTTTTATGATTTTGAATTTATTCTTAAAACACCTTTAAAAATAAAAGTATAAGTAGTGTATTTTTTACATTAGCCAAACAAACATTCTCATTTTTGAGGGAGAAAACAGGGGTAAGACAATTTTGCATCGTAGGGGGTATTAACCAAGGAAAACCTTAAAAATATATTATGCGAACTGTCTGTTGTCTTCCCTTATAAGGGGACACAAACGTCTCTATTAAGAAATTTGTAGTAACTCTACTGTATTTGCAGCAGTATCTTGCAGCAATAATCTTAAAGAGAGACCGATATTCACTTGATATGTTGCGCTTTGATTCTCCAGCTTGTAATATGAGCTTTATGGTTGATATAACGACCTCTTACGAGACCAATATGTGCTTATTTTTACAGTCATTTTGCTGTGTAATGTGTGATTTAGAGAACACCAATTTATTTAAGTGGTTTTCGAAAGTAACATTTTTTGTTCATCTTTGTTCCTTGTATTGAAAAACGCACTAGTACAAAATGGTGATTCAGTGTATAGACATGACAAAGTTAAGCTATTTTGTTCGTTCTGACCTGTTCAGAAGGTTATACCCGAGGAAAAAAAAAACATTCAGAACTGGCTCAACACAATAAAGATTTAAAACAAGATAAAAGGACAGTTAAAGTCACTTTACTATGAAATTTACCACAATTTTACTCAACATTTATTTTGAAGATATCAATTTATGGAAATTCAAAAGAATTCAAAAATTGAATTGGGAAAGATCAATATTATTTATCTAGTAAAGAGCATAAAATATACTAGCAGGATCGAAATAATGGTTAAATCGTGCTGTCTCCTAATATCCACAGAAACATTTTGCATCTTTGTTGTTTGTTTGATTAATTTTTAGATAAAATAAACTACATTAAATCAGCGTATACTAGCATGATATGTTAAGATGATTAACATGAATAAAACTTTCTTTTTAATGATATGTTAAGATGTTAAATGCAATTAAAAACGTGACCAACCATCTTAAACTAGCCATAAATGCAACTTCTTGTCATTTTCAGTTGTTTTAAAATATTTGCAAAGACTGTCTTTTTTAGGATTAAAATGACTCCTCAATGATCTACTCGATTTCCAGAAGTCAAGTTATGGTCCGTCTAAGTTTGTAAGGAAGTAAAAAGTAAAACTGAGATAAACGCGTTTAAAGATCAGTAAGCCCTATAGGACTATTTTCTATTGATTGTCTTAAAAATATGCAGATTTATTTCATATCTCCTATCATTTTCTTGAAATGAAACTTTGCTGGTATTTTGAAGTAAGCACAAGGATTGTGAATCTGAAAAAAAAAATCAATTTAGGCAAATTACGACCATCACATGTATTTTCACCTGTAGCGCAAAATGAAGTTTCTGGAAATTACGGCTCATACGGGCTGGATTGCCACAAATGTCTTTTTCGTATACTTTTAAAGAAAAAAATGAACATAGTACAATTTGTCTTGTTTTCTGCATATGTTGGCCCACATGTTTGTAAAAAATCTTACTGGACATTTTTTCTTACTGCACCTTCTGATTATATTTTATTCTACAAAGTTTGTATTGTCATGAAGACGAATATCATTGAGAATGATTGATTCTGACAATCATTTAATAGTTAAAATTGTTGTTGATCTTGACGAAAATATCTTATTGACACACTACAGCATGTTCGCATTCCATTTCCCAAAATAAATGAATAAAGAAGCAAAGTTAAGGCGACCTTAAAAAACTTAATATATAAAAGTCTTGAACAAATAAGTTATCAAAATATTCCAGCAAAACACTCGTAAAATAAGTTTCAAGTTACTAAGTGAATTGCGTCAATCGTATTGGGTATTCTAGGTGTATGTTTCAGTAAATCAAAGTAAATGCAGCTGTCGAGCTCATACGCATCATTAAATTCGGTTAGTTGTGGTGATTGTGGTTCTAGGTTATGTAGAATTTCTAAAATGTTTATAAAATCTAGAATTGGAGTAATAATAAACATGATTTGTTGTTAATTTGTATTTGACAGACAAATACATATAATCAGAATATTAATTCATACATGTAGTTGCATTTACCGTGAGTATTACTGCATAACGTACCTATTATCTAAACAACGCAACTGATACCTAATTTGCATATCTATTTTATTTCATGTAATCAATTATCATTTAAAATTATTGTCAGATAGGTAATAGACGATTGCAGATTTTTTTTTCAAAGTTTGTATTTTAATATAAGAATAAATGATAAATTTATTTCTTTCTTTCTCAGGTAATTTCGTGACGAACTTTAAAACCAAAACGACAACATCATGCCCTACTCATGAGAGATAGACACATGTGACGTAAATCAACAATAACCAGCTTGAATAAATCAGCTTTTTAGATTAAGGGATAGCTGCTGTGAGTAAATGAAAAAAATGTATATGACCTTGAAAATGAAAATTGCCTAACTCAAGTCTGCGACTCGTTGAGAATAAAATTTCCTACATCACAGTATATTCGTGCCTATCTCACAGCAGTGATCTCGAGACTATCATACTATTTCCCTCGACCTTAACTTTCGAGGAATAGTAAATTGTCTCAAAATCATTTCGGGGCAATAGTCTTTAAACTAATGCTCTTGTGAGCATTCAATATTTGTATGATATTCCTGCCTATCACACAATATTTTATTTATATAATATCAATTTATAAAATTGCCTAACTGATTTATGGTGATTGCGTAATACATCTACAGACATGTAAACACAGTTATTATATTTGCGTTGTATCATCAAGTTATCACACAGGACATGGTCAAAAAGGTAACCAACAATAACAGATAGACCGCTTTTCTGAATTTTCCCAATTTTGTCAAATGTTAGATAGGTAATAATTTTATTAGTGTGATGGTAAGCTTAAAAGTGATACCTTGCTCGTAAAAAATGAAGTTTAGGTTATGAAGTTATGATGGATAGTGACAATAATGTTATTATTATTTTCTTTATCTACAAGCTTCATTTGCCTGCCGAAAGCATGCACCTTGATGTAACGCGTCACATTTATCCAATTATTCCTCCATAACTAAAGTCTATCTTATAAATAAGCTCCCTGAAAATCGCGTCCAGATTATTCAAACAATTGTGCTTCTACGCAGTCCGTGCGTACGCGTAATTCACAATTTAAATCAGCTGACACAGCTGACGCATGACGATCGTTTTGACTGGTCAATTTTCCCCAGTGACAAGAACTTGGCGTGGCTATCGCAGGAACAACCTATCAAAGGCAACTGCGTGAATTGCAGTGTGTCGCGTACGGCGCAGAGTACTACTTGACAACACGCGTTAATGAGTAAAAACCCCGCGAAACGGGGAGCTTATTTAGAAGATTGACTTTAGGAAGATATTTCTAGCTATTAAAACCATGGAATTTTAATTGACTAAAGTGCGACTTGACCACCAACCGTTTTATCGTATAGCTCATGTGAACACAAGATATATAATATATAGGTTTCAAAATTCAAGACACATGTGCAACACATTATCCCATAAATACATGTAAATCGAATAACCTAAAAGTTGGGTGCCCTGCTATAGTTAACAATCTTAAGGAAACTGAATGCATTTTGGAAAGAAACTTGCACTAGTATTCAAACGTATCTTAAATTGGCAAAAGTGTCTCAAATTGAAGATCATCTCATAATGTATCTCATTTTGCTCCAAAAAATAATAAGCAATATGCAAGATATATAGTAAGATATATAATAAGCAATATAGCAAGATTTCCAATTTAAGACAATTTTGCCAATTTGAGATACTTTAAAATACTAGTGTTGTACAATATTTCAAGAAATTATATTTCATAAATGAACTCACGTTATAGAAACTCAACAAAAAGAGTAATCTTACCAAATGTTTTTGAACAAGCGCACAAAACATTAAAAAAATAGTGATCTTTATCTCAATAGTTCTGGAGATTTTTTTATATTTTTATATTTCCTATTTTAGAAATTATTCATCCAAAAATGCAACGAAACTACCGTAATTTTTAAAGCAATTTTGGCACTTTTTTTAACATTTTTGCGACAACAAAAACAAAAACAACATCGGCAAAATCAACATCAACAAATAATATTAATGATAATAATAATCTTTAAGTGACAGAATCTTCCCTAGACCTATCGGTTCTAATGGTCTTTACCAATTGTGTTAAGTGTTGCCAAATTATATTTTTCTAGGCAATACGCCTAGAAAAAAATTCATTTTGGCAAAATAACAGGTTTTTTTTATTTTCAAAAAAGATTAAATCAATACTCTGATGGTATTGATAAATGTCTTGTGATCCTCTTTAAAGATTCATACTTTTACTAACATAGTTTATTTAACCCTAGTTATACGGAGCGATTTTCACAAACATATTATACGGAGGGGGGGGGGGGTGTTGCAACCCCCCCCCCCCCCAATTTTTTTAGGGAGTCCCCCAGACCCCGTATGTGGTACCAGTGGATAGGTATCAGTCCCCTCTTTCCATTGATACCAAATTCAAGGTCATCCATAAATGTATGACGTCACTATGACGTCATAATTACCAAAATGTTGAAAATCGGCATTTGTACGGAAAATATAGGCAAAAATCAAAATTTTCCAAAATATCGTAGGAATATCCGATTTTCATGCAGTTCTTTGCTAAATATTGTAGGAAATGACTATTTTTACCTAAATACCAAGTTTGAAATGGATATCTGCTATATAAATGACTAAAAAGTCCATTTTTAAAATCATGGAGTTACACCAACCCCCTGACCTCCGAACTTTGAACGGACACTGTGACTTCCCTGAAGGTGGTAGGGTCGAAATTTTTTCACTAGCATAAGCGCAAAGGATAAACTTAGAGGTACACTAAGTTACCTCGAGGAATTTTTAGCAACAGAAAAAATTTCGGTAGGGGGGGGGGTTGTCCCCCTTCGTAGAACTAGGGTTAAATGCTTTCCAAAATACGATGAAACGATTTTTATTTTCTGATTGTTTATTAAAATAAAGTTCAAATTCGAATAAAAATTTTAGTTTCAAAGCGACGGTATTGAAACTTTTTTCTTATTATTTGTTTTTAATATCAGCAAGTCATTGTTCATCTACTAAGAACAACACACAATGTGAGACTGTGACTTTGACGTTTTCTAATAAAGAAACTTAAAAAAATATAACATACTCAGATTGATATTTGAATATTAAACATACTGTTAAATAACCGTTTCAGGTGATTAGAATCAGTATTATCTATATGAAAACATAAATAAATAAACGTAAAATGGAATAGAAGTGTTAAATTTTTTAATTCTTATTCTTTGAAATACCGATCGCTTGAAAGAATTGTGTTTATGTTATACCTTTTTTGTAAGCAAATCAAAAAAATACTATTACAAAAACCCAACTTACTGATTCACAGTATACTTATTTTTAATTCATGACACAGTTCGGATCTTTAAAACACATTCGATATAAATCGGCACATTCTATTTCCATTGAGATGTACTAGTAAACAAGATTCAGTTTGTGTCGATATTAACCTCATGCTACTGTCAATACGCATAAAAATTAAGTCTAAGAGCTTGTTATACAAATATTGAATGCAAAGTCACGGTCTGACATTTATCAATAAACGACTGATAGAGCAATTTAGACCAGCGTGGTTGAGCTTTTCTTATCCAATTCTTTGTACAATCTTAGTCAAGTATAAACATAATCTAATTCCAGTGACAGCATACTTTATTACCTTTACTTGTGCTCAATTTAATAAGTCTTTATTATTTTTAATATTACACTTGATGACATTATAATGAAAGTCGGCAAAGATCGAATCAGTGAACATACGAAGGGTGTTTAGTAAGCTCTTGGCACGAGAAAGAAGGAGATGGGCCCGGTGGTTTTCGTCTCCCTGTTTCCTTGGGCAAGAAACTTTACTCTACTTGCTCCGTGGTTCGGAAGTCACGTTAAGCCGTTGGTGCCCTGTACGAATAGACCCCTTCATGGGGTATGCATGCATGTCATGCAAGTACAATGTATATTGATTGATTAATTGATTGATTGATTGATTGATTTTTATCCCCCTGGCTTGAAAGGCAGAAGGGGATTATTGCATAGTAGTGGAAGTCAGTGTCTGCGTCGTCGTCTGCGTCGTCGGCGTTGTTAAAAGGGTTGACATTTGCATCTAATTTCTACATACTTCGATACATTTAGGGTCATGAGTGCAGCATGAGAACCTGCATTTGTGGGTGAGGTCAAAAGTCAGAGACTACGGGACCACTTCAAAACTCAACCGCCAGTTGACCGCCCCAAAACCGGCAGTTCTGGGCGATTGCTATTGTTCTGAACAATGGCAGCCGCCGATTGAATTTTGAAGCGGTCCCTACTATACGGTAAAAGGTCCTATATATGAGAAGTTGCAAAATAGGATCAAATTGTCAACTTGACCTCATTTGAAAAGTTGAAGTCCAATAATATTGGAACCCAACTAGGATATAAAAGACCTTTACAAAACATGACTTTCCGAGAATTTCCGAAGCTGATTTTATAGTTTCTGGTAATTGTAGACAGAAATAGTGACTAAACACAATAACCAGAATGTTACGTTCGCGTTCTCTATAATTGGTTGCGTACGAATTCGAACTTGTTATTAGCGTTAGCACTAAAGAGTCACTTTTAGTGCGATCGCCCTGATGTGACTTAACCCTCGTCTTCCTAAGGAGGGGGGGAAACCACCCCCCTAACGGATGATCGCCGATTGCACCAAAACGCAAAATAAAGCGACCCCGGGCATTTGGGTAATTGTTTTTACATCCTTTGCAGTCATTTTGACGAAAACAAATCGGGGGTACCACCTAAGGTGGGGTTATGATAGGCCGTCAAAGTCCCCGGGTAGGGGGAGGGGGGTTGCCACCTCGGAAAATTTTAAATCGCCATTTTGAAAAATATATGCATGCTATTGACTTGAAACTTACAGAACATGTTAGAATTGTTGATTCTTTCATTTACTAGCAAAAAACCCGACGAAAAACGGACATTTACAACTTTTATAACGATTTTTTGAACAAGTGGCCATTTTTGCTCAAAGTCGATTTTTTTCGGTACGGAAATACTTTGTGACGTCATAATTACGTAACGCCTCTACCGATTTTCAAGATCTTGGTATCAATGGCAAGAGGAAACCCTACCCTATACTATAGTATCAAACAATGTCCCAAGTTCAAAATCACA
>JXSR01S001392.1:93450-108072 GCA_000969725.1 Ophiothrix spiculata
TTACTTGAATTGAAAGAGATCAATAATATTAAACATCATATCAAACAATTGTTTTTTTGACCATTTTGACCATGTAACACATTTTTGACCCACCTGATGAAATGCCACCAGTAGCGTTTTACAAATTCCTGTAGGTAGGTGCACTTGAATTGCTCTCAGGAAGTCATATGACACCGTTCATCAAAGTAAAGTGATACCAATGCAGCTATCAGGTACAAGTATCCGTATTGTATTCCGGTAACTAACTTTTTTCTTAAAATCTTATTTTTTCTGATTAGACATTCTAAACTCTGAGGAAATCATCAATGAATGGATGTCTTTTTTTTTAAATATGTTTCAAAGTAAGTGGATACAGTAGAGGGAAAAGTATTTAAATGCAAAGTAGACCAACAATTACTTTATTTTGATACCGAATTTGACTCACTTTTGTATATTTCAAGCCATTTTAATTAGAAACATGAAATTAGGCCTTAAGAAGAAACAATTCTGTTTCCTGTAGCAGATCTAAGGAATTGCAATGTGGAATGCGTTTTTATTTTCAGTGGCGTGCACAGGATTTTTTGACTGGGGGGGGGGGGCACAAGCTATAGTCTCGCCCGAATGACACCATGGGAGGGGTATGATTGGATGTTTAACTGCGCGCAAATAAAAAGAAAAGAAAAAGAAAAAATACGTAAACATATTAATTCAGGTCAGCAAATTTCATAGAATATTTAGAATCACGCGAAGCGCGTGAAAATTTGAACCAAATGTACTGCTTGTAGCTAAAAATGGAGATAAAATCTTGATAAACGCGATTAACATTTAACATTTGAATATCTAAAAAGTTGAAAATTAAATATGGGTGTTGATAATTTCGTCAGTGACTGAAAATTGTACCACCTCCCGCTATGTCTTCCTTGGTGCTACCAGTGAATACATAAAAATCATTGCTATCATTTCTGGGTTTTTAAGTTTCTCTCCTAACGTTAGCTTTGTTGTGTCCAGTGGCTTTCCATCCAAGATCTTAAAAACATTTGGGTAAACGGGGGCAATTAAACAACTAAGGTCCAAAGGTTTGAGAGTAAAAATAGTCTTTAAAAAAGTAACAGACTTTTTTGACATGCGCGCGAATAAAAAAAACCCAGAAAATTCATCAATTCCTGCTAATTAATGTGATTCCACATTATTTTACTCACACTAAATCATCCTATGTATATTCTATTTTTAACACCTTATGTCTTTGTCAGACATTCGATATTGGGTTAATCTTGTTTTCCCGATGACACATAGTCATCACAATTTAGAAACACCTATTTTTGAGGTAAATTTGATAAATTTCCTTTCATGAATTTTCTATTTGTAAATATAAAGCGTCAGTGTTAATAACTTTAAATGCACTAAAAATAAAACTAATCTACTTTACTATCGGATTTTAGATAAAACCCGTATCTTATCGAAAAATTCAATCGTGTCAAATTAAGTTCCCTGGGGAATATTAAAAGATTTCATGGATTTTTGACGATAATTATTAATCATCTTCAATTCCCTAGTGACCAATCCCTTCGATTCGTAGTATCTAGAAACCACTTTGCAGAAAAGGTCAAGCGCAAATGGAAAATGGACGCACTGGGGACATTTAACACCTCAAATAAGCTATAATTTTTACGCATTCCTGGTACGTTAAATGGTTTACTGATATATCAAATTCAAGCGCTTACTAGTACAGGGGCAGCAAGTATATAAATACTTATGTTTATATGAATTTACTTTAAATTTCAAGTAAGACAATATAAGTCTGATCTAAAAGTTTTAGGTTAAATGTTATACATATTATACTCATTTTTGTGACATATTGTTGCAATATCTGTTCATTTAGTATAGGGGAATTTTCACGGCAACGGAAGGACAATTACATAATTTGTCTGTATTTCAAACACATACATTGCTAAAAGTGAATTGGATAAAATAAAACTAATAACATATTTAGTTGAGCATACCTGAAAGCATTCATATTCAAAAGGAATTTTTTCATAAAAATTCCTCTGTCGCAAAATATGCATATTAATAAGGTCGGTCACTGAAGAACAGCAAAACGGACATAGTTTTTCACCTTGAGTACATTTTTGAAAATGTTTATGAAAGTTATGAAGAAATTTTATTTCAAAGTTTACTGAATGCATTGTTTGGTGTTTCTGCAATAGTTTGCCACAAGTGATCATGGTCACGGAAGGACAATTTGTCTGCTGATTTTTGGGTGCACTGAACCATAAAGCCTGGTCAGGATTCACAAAAAATGCAACCTCATGTGTAAATTTGATCTTTATTTAAGCCGACAAAGGAGTAAAAAACAAAGACTTTTCAAGAGTGTTTGAAGGAAAAAAGTGCATAATCATAAACACCACCACAGTAAACAAATATGACAAAATGCCTCCAGAAAAATAAAACACCTGCATGGCACATATTTTTCCTTATGGGTACATCAATTTTATGGTTCGATGAATATTTTCATTTTCACGAGAGCCTTACATCCTTTTTAAAATGGTGTATTGGTTTAAACATTTTATATGTTGATAACATTTTTTTATAAATAACTTACCTCCATAATCATAATAGTTTTTCATAATGATCGTCTTAATAATCTAGAAAATCAAATATTTTATACACTTTTTTCAGTTTTGTTCAAAATAACAAAATAACTTTGCTTCCCCTACATTCGTTCCCTCAATATAGAAGCTTTGTAATGTTAAGGCAATATTTAATCTTTCGTTTGTTCAACAGTTCTAATTATTTTAATACCAAACATGCAGACGTCATCTTTTTATTTTATAACTGACATTATATTTTTAACTATTTTTTGCTCGATTTACACGTAAATTACACGGATGCAAATATGAGACGTTTACATGATACAAAGGAAAGGAAATATTAAAACATGCAATATAGAGAACAAAGGGGAGTCGTGGTGCTCTGTTGTTTTTGCCAAGCAAACATGTTACATTATCAACACCATAATACAATTTTATTTGTGTTTCAGTAAGAAGCATCAGGCTTACAATCTGTCAAAAACATGCACTATATTGAAATGCTTTAAGGTTCAAAAATTATGAGGTGTCGATGAAAAAGCGTAAACGTTTTCAAAGTAATCACATTATGCCGTTTTAGTCTTCTTTATGGAAGTAAAATCACTAGTTAAAGTTTATATTCTAGAGACTCAAAAAATTGTGATATTTTGATATGTATATGTAAGAAAAACGTGCAGTAAACATGATATTCCTCAATTAACCTCGTTGAAAAGAACAGTACCCTTAAAATATTAGATTAAAATAAATGTTTCAATCAAGTACTAAAATAAAATATATAATAATTTAAATAAATATAATTCTTACCGACAAAGGAGTTTAAAAAACCCAAAGACTATACAAGAGTGTTTGAAAGAAAAAAAGTGCATAATCATAAACACCACCACAGTAAACAAATATGACAAAATGCCTTCAGAAAAATAAAACACCTGCATGGCACATATTTTTCCTTATGGGTACATCAATTTAATGGTTCGATGAATATTTTCATTTTCACGAGCGCCTCATATCCTTTTTAAAATGTTGTATTGGTTTAAACATTTTATATCTTGATTTAAAGAAAAAAATAACTTATCTCCATAATCATTATAGTTTACTCATAATGAGTGCCTGAATAATCTAGAAAATCAAATATTTTATAAACTTTTTTCAGTTTTGTTCAAAATAACAAACATTTAACTTTGCTTCCCTTTATTGGTTCCTTCAATATAGAAGATTTATAATGTTAAGGCAATATTTGAAACTTCTGTTTGTTCAACAGCTCTAATTATTTTAATACCAGACATGCAGACGTCATCTTCTATAACAATTTTTGCTCTAATTAACTCCTAACAATGACAAATTAGAGTATAGAAAATAAAAAAATCCTTGTTCACTGAAGATACTACTACTTTTGCTTATATGGTTGAAATAACAGAGCTTTGTAATCTTTTTAGAGATATATTGAGGGGCCTTGAGAAAACTGTTTAAATGTGGTAAAAATATATAATAATCTCTTTTTCAGTTTTGTTCAAAATAACAAACATATAACTTTGCTTACCCTACATTGGTTCCCTCAATATAGAAGCTTTGTAATGTTAAGGCAATATTTGAAACTTTGTTAGTTCAATAGCTCTAATTATTTTAATACCAGACTTGCAGACGTCATCTTTTTATTTTATAAGTGACATTATATCTATAACTAAATTATTTTTGGCTCCAATTAACCCCTAACAATGACAAATGTGAGTATAGAAAACAAAAAATCCTTGTCGACTGAAGATACTACTACTGTTGCTTAGATGGTTGAAATAATAGAGCTTTGTTATCGCTTTTAAAGATATATTGAGGGGCTTTTAGAAAACTGTTTAAATGTGGTAAAACTGGTTTTGCATTTCCCACTTAACAATCGTCATTTTATATATAATAGTTGTAAATTATTATGGTGTAATATGAAATGAAAAGTTTAAAGTTATACAGTTGATGTAATTGTTGAACGTATGCCAGAACATATAAATAAAACAAACAAACAAACACATGTTTTGTTTTGTTTGATGTTTTTTTCTGAGTAGGAAGTTCATCTTTATTCCTGATTTTATTACCTGAATGGTCATTAGAATTTTGTCGACTAAAGTGATGGCGAAAACGATTGCTGGTTATTTAGACACTTTTATGATTTTGAATTAATTCTTAAAACACCTTTAAAAGTGAAATTATAACAAGTGTATTTTATGCAGTAGCCGACCAAACATTCTTATTTTTAGGGAGCAAACAGGGATAAGACAATTGTGCATTATATATCTTAAATATATATTATGCAAACTGTCTGTTGTCTTCCCTTATAAGGGGACACAAACGCCTCTATCAAGAAATTCGTAGTAACTATACTGTATTTGCAGCGGTGTCTTGAAGCAATACTCTTAAAGAGAGACCGATATTCACTTGATATGTTGCGCTTTGATTCTCCAGCTTGTAATATGAGCTTTATGGTTGATATAACGACCTCTTACGAGACCAATATGTGCTCATTTTCACAGTCCTTTTGCTGTGTCTGATAGGCCAAATGCAAATCATGCACAACCTCCGTTTGTATTAATGAACACACACGTTACAAACAATATGTTCCAGGCATTCGCCGACCAGTCATGATGAACAAACCCAGATCACTGTCTTTTTTTCTACGATTAAAGTATATGGTTAACCCAACAGAATTGTTTACTTCTTCGAAGTGCGCCGCTCCCGTTAACATGGTTAATACTTTACATTTGTATCAAGGCATTGCAGTAGTCATTTCATTTCTTTCCATTGCTTTGCAAGCTCTGTGCTTGTTTCACCATTGTTGAGGCTTGTTTATCATTACAAGATTTGGAAGCTTTGTCGAAAGTGATGCACATTTTACGGACACTTCTCTTCTCAAACTTACTGGCTAGTTTCCCCGATAATTAAACATGCTACGCTGATTTGAAATACATATATGAAATTGTATTTCGAACAAGTACTATTACTTTCTTAATAAACGTTGGAAATTAGGTGGATATTGATACAAGCGGATTGTTTAAGTGTGTAGCGCAAAACTTTAATGGTTGTTTGCCCTAATACTATTAGGGCATTCAATAACCCAGAATGACTGAAGTAGTAACGGCAGTTTTGTCCACGTTGGTGGAATATAGTAACGCAACTTTCTACGATAATGGAACTGGAACTGATCCCCCCGATATACCGATGCCACCGCTTTTGGACACACGTGTTTTCAATATTATTACACCGACTGTTATGATACTCATTGCTCTGATTGGTCTTACGGGTAACATTGTGGTACTGCATATAATATTTCGGAATAAAGAGATGCAAAATATAACCAATTACTTTATTGCTAATCTTGCTATGACTGACATTGCGTTGTTATTAACATGTGATCTACCTACTGCCGCTTTGTCGGCCAGTCTTATACCTCTTGGAGTTGTCCTCTGTAAAACTGTCAACTACATGCAACACGTAAGTCTTACAAGTTATGTTAAAGCAATACTATAAGATTTTGACAAAAAATAGTTTATACTAAAAACAAAATAAAATGAAGGCATGCGACTATCTAAAAGCATTTTCAAGTGTATTTTATCAAAAAAAATGTTTTGCCACCGAAAAAAGGATAAAAGGCACATGCATGTTTTCCTATACTAATGAATGTTGAATTAAATTCTGGATCCCGAATTTAATTCAACAAATGGCCATAACAGAAAAAGTAAGCAATTTTAAGCCAAATCATTTTGAGGGAATTAATATCTACCCAAAACAAACCCGATAAGCTAAAAAACGTCATGGGTTACAGGGGCGCTTAATTTTTAACACCTTATAGTATTGCTTTAAATTAGTCCATTTCTGTCATTTACTTCTGTATATATAATAAAGTGTACAATTGTTTGCGTTGCTGTAAATAATCGTTGTTGATGTTGATCCTTACTCGTCAGAGATCATGCATCCATCTATATCTTCTATACTTCTAGCGAATTTATCCTATTAATTAGGTGTTGGAGCGTAGTCGAACAGTTAAGATTCGTGATATAGAAATTTCATCTTTGAGCCCCGGTCAAATCTCGTCTCTATGTTCCTTTAGGCAAGATGATTCACTCTAATTGCCCCGTTTGTTCCTACCCTAGTGTGACTTTAAAAGTGATGTGTTACAAAGTTTCTGATCCAATATCAAAATAGCAGTTTTGAGTATTCTAACACAGTCTTGTTACATTTGTTATAGATATTTTATGAAATTCGTGAGGAGATAGTAGAGGGGAATTAAAAAAAAATACCCACAAACCATAATCAATAATAGCATGCAAAAGTTAAACGGAGACGTGTCAAATTGTAAAGTACAATTGACTAACAATATTAACCTTCTACATCCAAAGAGCACTGAGCGTAAATCACATGCAAAAAACACTATTTACGTATGTCAAAGAGTAAAACATCAATAGCTTCTGATGCGAGCTAGATATACTGGTGATTTTAGATTGAAGATAGTACGTTGTGCATAATAAACAGTTGACGCAGAATGATTACAGTAATACGAGATGCCGAGTCATTCAAGCACGTAATAGATTACGTGAAAAGGGACATTAAAGAAAGAGTATGATGAATGGCTTAGCGATACTTTAATGTTCTTGTTTTGTTTATAAATTTCGTTTTCAAATGTTAGACAGCCTTGATATTGCTTTTGACGGTATTTTTTATATTTCTTTTCACACTCATATCTATTTTAAACATCAAAATATGCAGATTGTGTACTGTCAATGGATGTATAGTATTATTTTCAGTATTAAGGCGTTTTTTATTATTTTTAAGGAGAAAGCTGCTTTACTAAATTTGCTTTGCTATTTTACTAAATGTGAAGTATCGTTTCCTACCAACTTCCTTGTTAATAGAGTACTATTAATTTTTATCCCCTAAGTGGAATTTTTTAAAGTCCGTGTCTCTCAAGTGGAATATTTAAATACCTTTGAATATCATATTGACTTAATAACAAGGTATAAACGGGAAGCTTGTAATAACTTTATACAAAAAGCAAAAAAATACTTCTTATCATGAAGCATTTCATATAATACAAAAGATATTGCTCAAATTTGTTCATATTTATGAATACAATTTGAATGCATGATAGAAACTGTTCATCGGCTGCAATTGAAAACAATAAAAAATCGTTCTGGTGTTTTTAGTTGCCATATCCAGTCTATTATTGAGGAGGTTTGATATATTTGATATTCACAAAACAGTAGCTTGGTTCATTTCAGGGGAAAAGATAAGATGATTATTTGCAGACTGCTGTAAGTTCATGTTACATCAAATATGTGAGGTTTGTACAATTCCGCAATTCTTGCAATCTAGTGAAATTGTCCTTAATTGCTCCTTTTTACATTATACTCACACAAGGTATGAATAGATGCTTGTCCAAAGTCACAACATTTTAAAGCATATAACAATTTGCAATAACAAAACCTATGCCACATTTAGTTGAAGGGCAAGGGATATGTTTATTTTTCACTAGCCAAATAATTTGATGAAATTATTATATATCGTTAAACGCCATATTGACAGCATAAGTTGACCATTCTCCTAAATACCTTTGCCTTAAATGAGAACAAGACAAGTAAATGTTTAACATATCATAGAGAATTAAGTTTAAGATTCAAGTGATCCGCCTGAAAGTATAACTTACTATATACATTAGGCACAACGTCATTCTATTTTTCATTTTATGTTGGCATATGCAATTAACCCTCTACTGAGTCTCTTCTTTATGGTTTTGGAACTTTAACTCCATATTACCCTTAATAAAGCGAGGGAAAAACAGGTATCTTCGATCCACGGTAAACAATTACCCCTTTTAATATCAATTAAAATGCAGAAAATGACATTTAATAAACAGAAAAATGTACTATTTAATTGACTAAAAATCATCTTAAAAATAAGAACCCTTCTCTGTCAAGAGGTTCACCATGATATACGGAAAACATACTGTGCTTCATCTCAAACTTTATGGTGTAAATTCTAGATAACCATTGTTCTAGGAGCCATAACACAAAATTATCATTATGTCTGAATCCAGATGTGAAGATAGCCGTATAAGTACGCAGTGAATGGAATGCTGTATTACACCAGTGTTACATAATGTATTACTCTTGGCTATATTTGCTAAGGCAGAATAATAAACAGATAGACAAGAAAACAAGAACGAATATTATCTCAATCAAAAAAAAAGGAAACACCGAAGTCTTTTTTTAAAAATATGTCACATAAATATAGTACGTCAGTAAATATAGTAAATCAATTTAAAATCATCTTAATACAGCGATTTTATTTGAGTTTGGACAATGTGTTTTTATACCGATATTAATTTGAATTGGTATGTCCTGTAATTTTGTGGTATTTGTATAATACATTTGTCAATTACGATTGATATTACTTTACCAGCATGACAACAAAACTTGTTTTATGTACTGTATGCAGTAATCGTTTTTAACAACGTCCATTGTTTTATAGTCGGAAATTGAAGATGCTAGTAATAGAAGTTCCTATGTTACATTAAATCAATTCTGAGAAAAGGGGGTTTAAAGGTTTTTAATTAAATAAAAGTTGCATTTTAATACACATCGTGTTGAATCTTTTATGGTATGATTGATTATATTTGAAAAAAAGAGTATAGTGTAACAAATTACGAGTTCTGAACACCGTTTTCATTCAAAATATTTTGGAATGACTAATGGGTTAGTATTAACGTAAACACTCGCCCAAGTTTTTTAGTTCTAATTTGGTTTTGCAATTTTAGTTTTAGTTTTTAAACTATTCTCATTTAAAGTAGTAAAGGGGCTTTTTCAATATTACAATAACTGACTTTTTAATGATTTTTTAAACGGCTTAGTTAATACAGACGTAGTCGTTCCTTTGTATATATTTGTTTTTATTTGACAATTATATAAAACAAAACAAAATGTTTAAAAAAAAACCACAATACGTGCATAATGATCTCATATGTTATCAGAAGTTGCACGACAATATGCACATATATACAAAGACTGTGACTGGAAACTAGTGCTAAGCCTCTAAATTGGAATACCTTATGGACAATATCTGCTCTTTCACTATTTGACGTCTGCTTTATAACCACGGGCTGTCTCTCCTCTGTTTCCATTAGGAAATTGCACTAATACATTATCCATATAATTGAATGACATACGATTTGAAACTGTATCTCACAAAAAACTACGAATTTCACTTTACCTTTCACTAAAAGTGTGGTTTGTTTTATAAAAGGAATTAAAAAAATGAAAGAGGTTGTTACTTATTATTGTATTCTTTCATGTTTGGTTAAGCAATCCCTAACATTTGATGATATTATTCATTAAGTTATGTTAATTTGTAGTATCCCAAACTAATTTATGTTAGACATTTGATTAAGAACATGTGACACGATCAAGGGGAATGAGTCACATGTCGTGAATATTGATTTTGAGATACAGAGCAATAAAGGTAGGACATAGTTTTGTTTTTCGTTGTTTTTTAGTTCAGAAAGTGGTCATATCTCTGGAACTAGATGACCAATTTAAATGGGGTTTGCTTCAAAATGTACCATTTGTAAAGCACAGTTAGGATATATTAAAAAATTAAAATTTAAAAGGGCTGACATGTGACTCATTTCCCTTGATCGCATCACAAATGTCTAGGTGTAACCCATTGACGATTGTTTTATATTTCGAACTCCTTATCCATACAATGTATTTCATTGAGGTTACATATTAAATTTACATATCAAATAAAAAAAATATGACCTGCTATAATTTACAATTCTCCAAATTAGTCAATTATTGTGCCTTTAAAAAGTACATAGCTATTTACTTTAGTATTTTAAATTTACACGGATCTGTAATGCAAAAACCGACTTTAGGGCTCAAGTATTTTTTAAATAAAACATGCAAAATTGTGTCGTTGTATGATGACAAGAGATATATCAAGTAACTCGACCAAAACGGCACCTAGATACGCAAACAGAATAAGAGCCTGACCTTTCCTAACAGTTCTGCACTATAACACTAGAATATTGTGATATACATGATATAGGAATGGGAATAATATTCCCATTATAATTATAACTCAGAAAGGAGTCACAATTAACGGTGCCATTCATTCGATCTAAAAATACGTGTAATGTACAGCTTTATTCTCTCCCGCATACAATTATTCGTGAGACATTAATGGTTTGGTTTCAATTAAGTTAATGTTTTTAAGAAGGTCTTTATCATATAAAAATGAACGCAACTAGACAGAATTATGTTAAGAAACCATAATGTGCAATTATCTTAGTCTGATAAATCATTGATAGATTTACTCATTAACAACTATTGGTATAAAATAACTAGTGAAGCTTTATGATTTCATTAAAACAGTTATTTGTAGCTATTTATAAAAAAAATAGCTCATAAGCAAACAAACAATTCGGTGCAAAATGTTTAAATTATTTTATTGTAATATGTATATTCCAGTATGGCATTAAATTACCTAAATCATTTCAGCCTCAAATGGTTTGAAAGAGTTTACTTACATGTATTTAAGATTTCATAGAACACTAGGTTGTACTACTTTGCATGCATTAGTATACACTCATGGGTTATCACAATCGTGATATTAGATATTTTGTTGAATTCGTCGATTCACATGACATCGGAAATATTGATATATCAAACAATGTAACATAAAACAAAAATGCACGTGAGTGGGGTAGCAGACCAAGTACTAAAGGACAATAAAACCAACATTTTGTAATCACTTTCCGAATGCGTTTTCAGCTTTCAACTATTGAAGTGTCTGATCCATATTGTTCTTTAAACTTTAGAAGGGAGAATCCATATGTTTGAACGACCTCTCCATTATTTTTGGAACTTCGTTCTTTGTATTTTAATAAACTCATGTAAGTTTCAAAGTGCAATTCAGCTAACAGACGTGTTCATCATTGATTTATTTTCATAGCTTCAAGTTTCGTAAATGTCACATTTCCAACCTATCAAGACATCACACAAGTTGTTTACATTTTACCAACTATATATTTTTTTTGATATAAACTGTCACGCGTTGTAGAAATCAAATCAAATCAAATCAATCTTTATTTCCATTAAAAATACAATACATCAAAAAGCAACAGAAATATAAACCAAAATGGAGGAGTAGATCAGAAAGCCAAATGAGGCCAGAAATAAGCCTACCCCTTACAAAATGAACAACAATAACAATATCAACAAAAAATAAAATAAAAAAAGGACCAAGACGTACCTCAATTCTCGTATTAAAACTGAATCGTTAAAGATATTTTTGAAAACTGTCCAAACACACTATACAACTTGTAGTTTTACTTTGTTGTCTAAAATTAGACCATTAATACACAAAATAAATAAAAACATGTTTTCCTCGAGGGGTAAGGCAATTCTGCTACCAAGTAAATAAACGCGTTGTCGAACAACAAAAACAATTTTGGGTTGTTGATTTTGCATTTAAATACTTCTTAATTGAATTTTATTCAACTATACTACCATTGCCAAATTCAGACAATCAAGATTTACTCTAGAATAAAAAAGTTATCGGTTATGCTTATACTGTTACAGAAAACTATAAATATATATCAACCAATAGAAAATAACAAATATAGACTAATGAAATTTCACAGTGGCATAACTAGACTTTTTGAAATGAGGCGGCCAAACGGGGCAGAAATGTTTCAAAGGGGGGGGGGGATGGGGTGGAAGCTAGAAACAAGCAAAATTGGGAGTTCCCTATTATAGACCCATGTAAAAAATCAAAGGGGGGGGGGGAGGGGCGAGTGTTTCGTGAGGACGGGTGGGCTCCCACCCCCACACCCCCGCTGGTTACGTCACTGCAGTCTCGTTAGACATGCGTATGATTATGCGAGAAATTTGGTTACTTTTTCACACAACAATAATTACTGACAATCTGTTTAACTGATAAATATGTAATATGATTTTTACCAGAAAATTCCGTAATATCTGATGAAAAATGATATTTAAGTTTTCAATCAAGTGGTTTATTTTATCACAAACTGATCCACTTAGGACTTAAAATATCTGAAGGTAATAATTTAACTTTTATCTTTTTATACATGTATCTCACTCAAGAAAACTGAATTTAGCTTAATTAGACGAATAAAAAAAGAAAGAAAGAATAACATTTTAATTTAACTACTTTGGCTTTTTTATATAGCATATTCTCAAACCTCAAACTTAAAAAAACAGAATATATGACCTGATTTGTCAAATAAGATAATATTTTTTTTTTATTAAACATTTAATAAAACCTCTTCTTGATTTTTTTTTTAAACAATTGCTGTTTTCTATGAACTTCCTAAATCTTCAGAGTAAACACAGCTATCTCTGGGATTTTGAAATAACACGAGCCTGTAATGCAAAAAAAAAACCTGACTTGTTCGCTCAAGCAAGATTCTAAGTAAAACAATCAAAATTGTGTCGTTGAACGATGCCAAGAGATATATCAAATAACCCGACCAAAACGACACCTAGATATGCAAACAGAATTAGAGCCTGACCTTTTCTAACTGCTATGCAGTATAACACTAGAATATTGTGACATAGGAATGGGAATATTATTCCCATTATAATTATATCTCAGAGAGGCGTCAAAGTTAACATTGTAATATAGTGATCATTCGATCGAAGAAAATGTGTAATTTACAGCTTCCATTCTCTGCCACACACACTTGT
Organism: Ophiothrix spiculata; assembly: GCA_000969725.1. NCBI lineage: Eukaryota > Metazoa > Echinodermata > Ophiuroidea > Amphilepidida > Ophiotrichidae > Ophiothrix > Ophiothrix spiculata. The sequence goes on from JXSR01S001392.1 coordinate 106,760, forward strand.
TAATAAAATATGCATTAAATAATGCAGATTGAAGTAATCTTAATATTTTCGAATGTCTGTATCGAATAAGTATTCACACAACCAAACAAACATATCGTTGGAATATTTTAGCCTGATAAATCGTTAAATTAATGTAATAAACAACAAATATTTTTTATAAAATAGCAGCAAGTGAAGCTTAATATAGACACTTCAGGTGAAAAATTGAATTATGTGTAAGTAAGTTTATTTCAATGGATTTTGAAAGAACTAGTGACTAGCTTTCCAAAACAGTTTTTTTTTAAATCGGTAAATCCCGGTTCCAGACCTACGCTTATTTTTGTTACTAAAACTGATAAAAAAATAAATTATTTGACACGAAGTTTTCAATATTTCTGATTATTATCTTTATTCAACCGTGGCACCATGGACATGATTAATGTACATGCAATCGTACATGCACTATTTATCTAAGGTCACGATGTCCAATTATTTATTATCTATATTTGTACACAAACAACAGTAGTTTTCAATTTTTCCGACATGAGTTCAATCGTCTGTGACTTTATAATTTTGGAATTTTATGCCCATGAATTGAAAGGGGTGGGCACAATTTTGACCATCATTTTTTTGTTTTAAAACTTATTATAAAAGTATATAATAAAAGACACTTTCATACTAAGTTGCATTGCAATCGAAGATTTTCTTGGGGTGTAAATTCCAGATCAAAATCTTCGAATCGCTCCTGTTTCTCAACCCTTTGGTCAATTTTGATGCAACAAAATAAATAATCTTATTGGGAATAATCTTATTAACATTTATTATGGGTCAATTTGCGAATCAACAACGAGAAGTCCAAATATATGAAATGGGCGCAGATATGCCATAGAATCACTGTATGTTGTTTTAAAATGTGAAAAGACATGATGTTTCATTTACATAAATATATCAAGATTGGAACGTTGGTTGACTTTCATATATTTTTTAGGATCAGTATAAGGAGATCATATGCACAATAAACATATTCAACGCAAAACGAAAACTGTATAACTGAAGAAATTGCAATTTTAAAACTTATTTTCATGCTATTATATGAACCAGTTTGTGTGTTGAAATTTTCGTTCAAAAAATGCGTGACGTCAGTGAACTGTCTACTTAATACGTTTTCAGCTTTCATTTTATGAAGAATCTGATCCATATAGTTCTTCTGTAAATCTCAGAAACTGGGTATCTTTATTTTTGGACTTTTCTATTTTCTTTTGAACTTTTTTCTTTGTTCATAGAAACCAATGTAAAGTTATAAATGCAAATTCAACTAAACAATGTGCTCACTA
>JXSR01S001392.1:113770-132176 GCA_000969725.1 Ophiothrix spiculata
TACCAAAATGTTACATGTTCTTGACCTTCAATTCGAATGAGCTTTGGATATGTTCCAGGTATGCAGCAGCCCTTGAAGATAACTCAAGCTCATTCGAATTCAAGGGCAGGATCGTGTAACATTTTGGTAACGTTTGTGACATTTGAGATTGGAATGACCCATAAGTGTGATGGCAAAACGGGAGTGTATTATTTAAGGCAGCAACAAATGAGGCAATTAGTTCAACTTGGTACTCTAGCAGAGAATGGGCGATCACCGGCAGAGTAAAGGTCAGATTATACTTTTTTTGAGCTACCAAACATTTGGTGCATCAAGTCTTTGTCATCTTATAATCTGATATATAGTTACAATGTATTTTCTATTAGTAACGGATGCTTGGTAATGAAAAATCAATACTCCACCGAATTTTCTTTGCTTGGTGATTTTCAACACCAATCATCCGTTATTGATTAGAAGATGCATTGGAATTAATGTAATAACAAAGACTTGTTGCACAAATGTTTGATAGCTCAAAAGAGTATGATTTCACCTTTATGAATGTAAACATATAGTTCAGCACGAACATTATAATGATGAGAACGAATGTGCAGTAAGTCCGTAAGCTTCACTATGCAACGCAGCGCATTATTATATTAAAACATTACCAGAAGCTATGGTCAATAGATAGGAGTGAATCTTATTCTTCAGCTACATTACTTGGGTGTGGTTTTAAATCTGTAAAATAGTTCAAACCCAGTTGAAGTGTTTATCTCAATTTCTGCACAGTTTTTACTCAATAGTGTAAAAATACAAGACCGGATATCATCAACAGTCACAATATCTAACTAAACTATCTGTTACCGATTAAGGGATAATTTATGATGGCAAACACTGTATCACTTTCTAATTATATCTAGAAACTCCTATACAGTTCCAAGAAACTGATTCATATTGTTTGCAACACACGTTCAACGAACCGAAGTGTTCATGACTGAATTATTTATACTACTCTTAGTTTCGTAAATGTCACATTTCTAACACATCGACCCATCACAGGATGCTTACATATATATTGCTTACTGACATCTTCACGCTTCCATTGCTCTAACTACGATCTTTGGTTTTGTTTGTTTTGGTTCACTTACACGATCTTTCACGCGCTGTAGAAAATACTTCAATCTCTTAAGTCAATACTGACTTGGTAAAAATAATAAAAAACGATCCATTGAGGTTTCTAAAACACCATTTAGGTCGCCTAGACTTTTTCAGCATTTACCAACTTTCAATCAATATTTTTTCGTAGAGCATATAGCTACTGAAACCAATGTAATTGACAATCAAACATCCTGCTCCAGTAAAAACACCATTAAATTCTTTTTTTTTTAGAGTATTAAACTCTAAAAAAAATGATTTTTATTAGAGTGAAGGCACACATACCTCAAATTTATGTCGACGTGCTTTTTTTTAAATAATACCACTTTAAGATTTTAAGATTAAGGTAACATTAAACTGTAAAACAAAAGGAAAACAAAAGCATTAAAGGCAGATAGGTTTCACATCATATTTCACAGAAAACCACCATAATATATTTAATTCCATTAGAGCATTTTAAACACAATAGTTCGGCATTCCTATCATCAGAAAACTTTAGAGAACTGAGTATTGATATGCATTCAATACCTACAATTGACTGACCGAGTACAATCCCTCCAAGGGTTATGTTTGTTTCACCAAAATCATTACTGACAAGCCGTCTAACCTGTTTGTAATATGATTCTTTAACTGTCTGCTTTCTGGTCTGGTTTGACAAAGTACGGAAAAGTACTATATAAAAGTTAACTCTTTGTATTCTATATTGTCAAATAAATGTTCATTTAAGTTTTACAACAGTATTCTTTAAAAAGTATTGTTCATATTCATTTTATGTTTCCTATAGCTCAAAAACCCCTTTTCTTAGTGATAATTCAGGTAGTTAACACATTGTTTTAGTAGTTTATAATGAAAATACATATTCATATTATATAATGTGCTTACTACAAAATACCAGCAACAAACAATATAGGGCTTACTGATCTTTGAACGCGTTTATCTCTGCTAGACGTTTTACTCTCTGACAACGCTTGACGGACCATAACTTGACTTGTTAATCTTGTTAAGTTAATTAAGGTGTCATTTTAACATATACTTAAAGTATGATCTTTGCAAACATTCAATAAAATGAAAATGACAAAAGGCAACATTTACGGCTTGGGATGGACGGTCACATATATAGGCATTATGTTCTATTATGCCCAAATATGATCATATGATGATATTTGGATATAAAAGTAACATTTTCGGGATTTTAACCCACTTAGTGAGCTTTACAATTTTTGCCAGGATGATGCACAAGTTAAAGTCTGTAAGAATCTACAAAAATATGCCTTTTGCAATTCAGCTCTTCACATTCTGTTCTGATAGTTTAAAGGTCTCTATATATAATTTAGGATGCTATTTCTTCAATCAGTAGTATTTTTTTCACTTTCCTTTAATGCGTTTGTCAAAAAAGAAGGATTCTCAATAACTATAAAGAGTCGATTAAACTTAACAAGTGTATTGTATTTTCAACGCCATATCACTCTTTTCAGAACTGAATGACACATTTGTAACTCGGATAAACAGTTATTATTATATTTTCGAAGTGCCAAGCAAATAATATCACAACCTGGTTATCATGGTAGCGTCACGTACATGAGGTGTATGAAAGAGAAAGAGCACAATTGTTTTCAGATACTAATTTGCTAGTAAACATACACATACATACATACATACAAAGTGTATTATGTATAAAAACAATACATGTAGTGATACAATAGGTGCCCAGTAACAACAAGGGGAAATAACTACTGAAATCGAAAGTTAATTTTCAGACTTCATCTGGTAAATCTGATAAATAGATAATTATAATCTAATAACAACAAATTTAAATTAAGTGATTACATACAATTGGTTGTGAGCGTTGGATATAAATATCAATTAAATTGTAGTAACAGTTAAAGTGGCCTCTATCAAAACCTGTTCTTCTGTTATATGTAAAATATCGGCAGAACCCATGTTAAATTTAGTGGCTTTTATCAAACACTTTTAATAGTTTAGGGTAGAAAATAAAGCACGATATAAAGACTTTTTTAGATTAATTTTAATATCAAAAGAAATATTTTCTATAGTTTTGATAACAATTAATACCCTTTAACCAAAAAAAAAGTATCAGACATCTGTCCTTTTTATTGCTTCGTAATTGTGTATCATGGTAGCTTTAATTGATTTGCCCATGGAAAAAGAAATAAAACAGTGTGCAAAAGGGGATATGGCTTTTTTATTATTGAGTACTTTATTGACACCCATTCCCTATAGATAATTGACTGACTCGTATAATTTCTGAAATGGTAATTTTCTGTTACTTTTCCAACAAAATCAATCTTACCATCCAGTATGTAATACGATTCTTAATCTGTCTGCATTATCGTCTGGTCTGACAAACTGCGAACAAAAATACTGTGGAGTTTTTCACATGATATACAGTTAAAAATAAATAAGTCCCCCCTAAGGAATATTTATTTTTCTAGAAAACAGTTAGATCCTGTAATTTGTTTCAAATTGAAAAAATGAAAGCTAATATGAGTCAATTCAATGTGCGCTAAAGTTTTACATAACACTTCTTAAAGTTGTCATTTTTTGAAATTTCATGACGAATCAAATGTTGCAGTTTATTATATTGAAATATGAAAATTGATTAGCATAAAGTGATTTTTATCAGGGCGCTGTTCAAATTTGTTTTGCCCATAAAATCGAAACCGAGTATTTGTTTTCTAAATTTATTTTAGCAATGTAATTGTACTTGCAATGCGAAAATTCCTTCGGACACACGGTGTGAAATTCTTGCGGGAAAATTTTTGACGCAACACAAAAAACGTTTTTTGGGCCGCCATTTTGAAACGGTTCATCCGATTTTCAATTTTTCTTATTACATGTTTTATCATTGACCAGACTTTCAACGTAAAATTCATACCGAAAGGATTTTTTTAAGTGTTAAATTTGGTAAATGTCAAATTTTCAACTCAACACATCAAACAGTTCTGGCATATGAGATGGCTCACCCCGAAAGGGGGGACGTTGAAAATGATATCAATTTTGATTTTATCATTTTATCTGTTACAGCATTTTCTTGCTTTAAAATGACACCTTACTTGTTGAAATTGATCAAGGCGATCAAATGTTACAACAGAAAATCTGCTGTAAATATATAATATATTATTTTCTTTATTTTTTGCTGCTTATTTTCATCAGTTTATCGAAAAGTGTTCTGTAGCAAAGTCCCCCTTTTCGGGGTGAGTCATCACATATTACTAACTATACTTGTCCATTGTAAGTTTATTTATATTAGTTATATGAAATACAATATATGTCAATAAGACCGCAAGATAGCAAACACAAATAATAAAATTGTACACGGGGACTTTTTCCTATCACATAATTAGCTTTTTTGAGAAATGGTATATTCCTTCATCTGCAAATTTGAAAATTTGTAATAGTGTGATGAGGTAACATAAGAATATTTCTTTTAAGACAAAAGTAAAAGATAATTTAGTTCACCAGCCTTTAAGAGAATTGAATCAAGATCTGTCTGAAATCTTGTGGATTACCATTGATTGAACAAACATCGACGTCGTTAATTGAATAGCCATATTAGGTTACACGCAGATACTTGATTTTAGTATAAACTAAATTAGGTAATTATAAGACAATCAAACAGTAAAAAAAAACGCCAAACATTTAGGAGATGTGAAGTGTCCCGTAACTCTGGGTTTCTTAATATATATATACCTGACGTATTAAAAGGTGTTTGTTTTTACTAGCTAGCTAATTGGGTGATTAACATCTATGCTGTGAAATTAGAGTTTAACAATACTAAGATTCAATTAGGAGAAAGTGATGGTTCTGTATTATTAATTCTTCTCATTATCTATTTCTCTTTCATTTTTTTGATATTGCACTTAGTATCATGTAAGCGTTCTAATTAACAATTAGGAGAAAGTAATGATTCTGCATTATTAATTCTTCTCATTATTCATTTCTCTTTCATTTTTTTGATATTGCACTTAGTATCATGTAAGCGTTCTAATTAACAATTTAAAGTTAAAGTAAGGTGTTTTAATAACCATGCTTGCCACAACATTACCTACACTGAAACGAATACTCGTTTTCGAAAAAATACATTAATTCAAATTTCACACTTAGGGCAAACTTGACTTTTAGTTTCATCTTTGTCTTACTAAACATACTAAGGATGTGTTCACATATATCTGGTCATGACGACTAGTGTCTATAGTTTGCGCAATATTCGTGAAAGCAAGACAACTTGGCAATTGTGTTTACACATGGTCCCAACTATTAACATCAGATGCTCGTAAGCGAGACAACTATCAATTGTAGAGCTCGGTCACAATAACTCGTACGAAAAGTTACGAGTAGTGTTTAGTCCGTTTAAAAGGACCACGAACAACGAGCAAAGCGAGCAGCAAGGGCGTGGTCCTATTAGATGGACTAAACACTGCTCGTAACTGTTCGTACGAGTTATTGTGACCAAGCTCTTAGTTACGAGTAACACATTTTATTAGTGTGTTCACACTTGTTATCTGCTCATGAGAGGGTGTAATAGTCTTGATTAAATGCTTATATGTGTCCGTCCAGCCCGTATGAGCAGTAAATGCCAGGAACACATGTCAAAGTCGTAATTTACCGAAATTAATTTTTTGACATATTCACAATTCTAGTGCTTACTACATAATACCAGCAAAGTTTCAATTCAAGAAAATGATAGGAAATGTGAAATAAATCTGCACATTTTTAAGACGATTAACAGAAAATATAGGGCTTACTGATTTTTGAACGCGTTTATCTCAGTTATACGTTTTACTCCCTGACAACCTTTGACGGACCATAACTTGACTTCTTGAAATCTTGTGAAGTTCATTAAGTTGTCATTTTAATCCTTAAAGCATGGTCTTTACAAATAATTAAAAAAGTGAAAATGACAAGAGATGGCATTTCCTGCTGTTTTGGGGTGGACGGTTACATATGTGGACCAGTTTTTAGTCTATCAAGACAATCTTTAGTCTTCACTTCCCCAGGGCCTCTGATATATTTTGCAAAAAAATCTAATTGTTTTACAAACAAGGCTCAGAATCGTTTTTAGACCATGTGATGTGATTTGTTTACACACCTGCCAATTATACGCACAGCTTCAAGCACAAAATAGATAAATAATTTCACCACTGTATAAGCTAACATGCCCGAGTTCAGTTGGGTTATATTATGGCAAGGATAACGGAGGAGTTTGAGTCAATTAAGCTCGATAAACACGGTTTAGGTAATGGTAACATTGAGCTGAAACCAAAGGTTCTATACCGCATACATCCATATGTCACTCTAGGGGGAAAATGTGAGACAAAACTTAATATATATTTCACTGACAGGTAATATTTCGAAATTGAGTATTGGTCGTTGAATGTCATGGAACTTACTTTAAATCAGCTGAGAATATATAGCTCGTCAGAGCGATATACTGTAATACTATCTTGTCAACGAAAGAGAGTACAAAATCCGTGAATTCAATAGTATTGATATTTAAATTTTAAAAAAATCCATCAGGTAATATTTAAATGTTGTTTTTTCAGAAGCCATGTTTGGACAATAATTAACTGTTGGATGGAAAATACATTTATATGGACGGACAATAATAACGTTCCAACTCCTATTTTTAGCGCTCAATAAAATAAGATCCCAAATTATGTTTAATATTTCATCAGACTATTCGACTTTTACAACAAAATCATATAGTCACAATTTTTAACTTGACTAAAAACAATTAGATGTAAAATCATGATTTTATAAAAGAAAAACATTTTTATGTGAGATTCAAACAAAACACGGGTTCGGGGTATAAATAATTGGACAATTTCTGGGGAGAGGAAAATGATGAGTATTAAATTGATTTGAAAATACTGAACATTAAATTAATTCTGCAGTTATCTCTAACCATACATCTGATAAGGTTAAACATTATTGGAAATCTAACCGCTTGAATTTTCAAAATCTGATGGCATTGAGTTTCAAACCATAGTAATTTCCTGTTGAACGGAAAAGCTCGATTGCTTAAATACATTTGTGACCTGCTCTGTCGAAACCTGGACAAAGTCGCACAAATCCCTTTTTCAAATTTTACCAAATCCAAAATGGCAAAATTATAAGCTTTCCAATGATATATCACACTCCAGGATCGCTCAATGTTTTGTATGTCAAAAAGTGATATTTAGGTTGAACATTCCTTTGTTTTCTATTGATTTCTGACAAGTTTATTGGGCTATATCTCCTTAAGTGTTCTGGCGACTTTGTCCGGGTTATGTGGGAGCAAGTCACATTTTCTCAAATATTATTGTACATAGAACATGAAGGAGAAAAAGTAACATTGAAATTTATAAAACGGAAAATATATAACAAATGTGGGAACAAATGTAATAAAGACATTTCAAATACAATCGAAAATAACAGAATCCACAGAAGTCACTATGATATATTGGATTCACTAGAGAATTGGAAATACAATAGGTCGGTATCAACCGATAACTTTGAAGAACGCATTACAGTTTTGATACACATTTCCAATAGACAGTTGACTGACGCGTATAATTTCGCCAGAGGTTATTATTCTCTTACTTTTCCACAAAAATCATTACTGTCAAGCCGACTAACCGATCAGTTTGTAATACGATTCTTTACCTGACTTTTTGTCTGGTCTTGCAATCAGATTTTCGGATTTCGAGTTTAACGTGATTACCTTTGAAAGTCACATTAAGGGACCCACCTTGACAGGTTACGCTTGAATATTCAATAAAAACATGTAACATAAATTATTGTCAAATAGTCCTATGTTTACAGAATATTAATTTATTAAAAAATAATAAAACAGTATTTTTACTATTTGACAGTCAAAGCTATTTAAAGATCATTTACATGTAGGCCCTATTAATAGTTTTTAAACACGAGTGTTTTTTGGTGGTTTTTTTTTTGACAATTCAATCGTTTATGAGAAATTACGACATACACACACAAAAAATGCCTCTTTCAAACATACTTTAAAAAACCTCTCATTCATGTTAGTATCTTAAATGAAACATAAACACCCCTTAGTGTTATTTTTGTGAGTTGCTTGGAGGAATACTAAATCATCATCGTGTAAGTAAACCAAAACAAACAAAATAACAATCCATGAAACCTGGCCTTCCCAACAGCTAGACATTTCCCATCAAAAAGCTAGACGCTCCAACAATTTATGTAACAATATAATGCATTTGATCGAAGAACATTTTTTTTTTGTCAATTTCTGTACACTTGTTACTCTATAGTGCAAAAATACCAACACGGATATCAACAACAGTCACAATATCTAACTGAACTATCTGTTACCGATTCAGAGATAATTTATGATGGGAAACACTGTATCACTTTCTAATTCTATCTAGAAACTCCTATACAGTTCCAAGAAACTGATCATATTGTTTGCAACACACGTTCAACGAACCGAGGTGTTCATGACTGAATTATTTATACTACTCTTAGTTTCGTAAATGTCACATTTCTAACACATCCGCCCATCACAAGATGCTTACATATATACAGGGTGTCCCAGAATAAACCTTACAATCTTTGCGTGCAATTTTCATGAGTTTAACGGATAGTCAGAAAGTATGTAAAGATTGCATTTTATAGCACATGAGATGAACTTTTAGATACCGTTTGTTTCATTTCAATCAGTAGTATACAACAAAAGTTATGTTGTATCAAACTTTTGTTTGGATTTTTGTCTGGTCCAATTTCATGATTATTGGCCATAAAGTAATAATGTTTCTGAATGGAATAAAAATGAGTCACCTTGGAAAACTTATCATATCTGTCTTATTTTTACATCACATTTTTTCATTTTTTCAGCACAGATAAAAGAAAGCATGTGCGTAGTAAATAAGTAAACATCGTTACGGTTGATTGAACAGATCAATGACAATACTCAATAGAGCTTCATTCAAGGGGAAATTACAAACTCGTGAAATTGGACCAGCAAATTTTACATTCAATTATTTGACATAGCATAACTTTTGTTGTACATTACCGATTGAAGTGAAACAAACGGTATCTAAAAGTTCAATTCATGGGCTTTAAAATGCAATCGTTACATACTTTCAAACGAACCGTTAAACCCCAGAATTGCACGCAAAGATTGTAAGGTTTATTCTGGGACATACTGTATTGCTTACTGACATCTCCACGCTTCCATTGCTCTAACTACGATCTTTAGTTTTGTTTGTTTTGGGTTATTTACACGATCTTTCACGCGCTGTAGAAAATACTTCAATCGCATAAGTCAAAACTGACTTGGTAAAAATAATAAAAACGATCCATTGAGGTTTCTAAAACATCATTTAGGTCGCCTAGACTTTTTCAGCATTTACCAACTGTCAATCAATATTTTTTCGTAGAGCATATATCTACTGTAACCAATGTAATTTACAATCAAATATCCTGCTCCAGTAAAAACACCATTAAATTCTAAAAAGAAAATGATTTTTATTAGAGTAAAGGCACTTATACCTCAAATTTATGTCGACGTGCCTTATTTTTAAAAAATCCACTTTAAGATTTCAAGATTAAGGTAACACTAACATAAAAAGGAAAAACAAAAGAATTAAATGCAGATAGGTTTCACATTATATTTCACAGAAAACCACCATATTATATTTAATTTCAGTATGACATTTTATGAAATTTTAAACACTAGTATCCTTATCGTCAGATAACTATTGAGAACTGAGTACGTTAATAGACTGGTATTATATTGATATGCATTCAATACAGACAGACAATTGACTGACCGATTACAATCCCCCCAAGGGTTATGTTTGTTACCTTTTCACCAAAATCATTACTGACAAGCCGTCTAACCTGTTTGTAATATGATTCTTTAACTGTCTGCTTTCTTGTCTGGTTTGACAAACTATGCTAAAGTATTGTAATATAAAAGTTAACTCTTTGTATTCTATATTATCAAATAAATGTCCATACAAGTTTTACAACAGTTTTTTTTTTAAGTATTGTTCATATACAACTAAAATTTATTTATGCTGTTGTATTCAATAGCGTAGGTTGCAAAACTTTAGTAAATTCAAGACTTTGATTAAAAACATATCTGTTACGATATGGTGAGGAAAAATGCAATAGTGTGTTCAATACTTATATACAAATGGCGTATATTTGTAAATGTGTTTGTGTTAGAAACACCTTTAAATCAGTTTGTGTATCATTAACCCTCGTCTAACCAAACATTTTTAATACGTCTAACCAAGGGGCAACCCCCCCCCTAAATTTTTAGAAAGAATCTCCTATGAACTTGGTTTGCTATTAATAGATAGGTATATGGTCCTCTCCTATCCAACGATACCAAGATCACAAAAATCGGTCCAAGCGTCACGTAATTATGACATCATAAAGGTCTCTAAATGTCTGGGGTCATTTGCTTTTGTGTTTTTATGCTGCGGAGATGCAACCAGTCCCCCCCCCCTCTCCCCCCCTTCAGAACTGAATGACACATTTGCAACTAGGATAAACGGTTGTCATTATATTTTCGAAGTGCCCAGCAACTAACGTCACAACCTGGTTATCACGGTAGCGTCACGTACATGAGGTGTATGAAAAGAAAAAGAGCAAATTTATAATTATTTTCAAATAATAATCTGCTAGCAAACATACATATACATACATGCATAATGTGTAAAAAATAATATATGTAGTGATACAAAAGTAGCACAATAACAACAGGGAGAAATAATTACAGGAATGATCGAAAAGTTAAATTTCAGATTTTATCTGGTAAATCTGACAAATATGTAATTTTCATCTAATAACACCAGAATGATATTAAATCTAAATTAAGTGATTGAATGAAGCGTTGGATATGAAAAAAATATTTTAGTAAGTTTCAAATAATATTATGAAACAGTTAAAATGGTCTCTATCAACACCTGCTCTTCTATTATATATAAAAAAATTGGCAGAACCGATGTCAATTTTAGTGGTTTTTATCAAACACTTTTATAACTTGCACTTTTTAGTTATAAAAAAGCTTTATCTCCTATAAGGATTGTTTCGAATAATTTCAATATAAAAAGACATATGTTCTATAGTTTTGATAACAATTAATACCCTTTAACCAGAAAAAATGATCAGAATTCTGTTCCTTTTATTGCTTCGTTATTGTCTATCACGGTAGCTTTAATTGATTTTCCCATGGAAAAGGAAATAAAAAGGGGGTATGGCTTTTTTTATCATTGAGTACTATACTGACACGAATTCCTATAGATAATCATTAATTGACCGACTGGTATAATTTTTCAAATGGTAATTTTCTGTTACTTATCCAACAAAATCAATCTTACCATCCAGTATGTAATATGATTCTTAATCTTTCTATATCGTCTGGTTTGACAAACTACTGGACTTTGACTCTGACAAAATTAATGTTGCTATGCTTCTTTGTCATTACCATTTTGCGGAAATGGAAACCCTTAAATATCTCAATATCTCAAAAAGCATCACATTGTCAGTTAGACCCTTTTGCTTTTGAGGGGGACAGTATATAATTGCTTTGCTTCTTTTAAGCCAACATCGATAATTAGAGAAAAACAAAGTAAGCCAACTCAATGTGGGGAGGATAACAACATAAGTCTAATGTCTAGAAAAAATTAAAAAAAAAAAGAAAAAAGTATAAATAACTTTGAAGGCCTAATATATGCACAAACAAAAATGTAACAAACTCACCAAACAGCAATTAACAAGAAACGGATAATCTACAAAAGTGACGGTTAATAAACGGACTGCACGAGCTTTCGGAAACGGTATACTTTCCTTCGTCTGGTTCACAAGAACATATAAACAAGAAATATAAACAAATAAAACTACAACAACATTATCAAAATATATTTCCACAAATAATAAAATGCAACTTATCTTCAATGATTCCTGACGCTAAATATCGATAACCGATATTTCTGGTACGGCAATTAAAGACGTTATATATTTTTCATCTACACTTACATGATGGTCATTCAAACACACTATAGATGATGTTCATTCAATCATGAACAAGTCCCTTAATCTATCACCCAAAGTTGTTCTAAACATATGAATTATGATAAAAACCGATTCAGAGTTAAAAGTTTTCCATACATTAAAAAATTTATCGACAATTTTTGATTTATATACAGACAATTTAAAACTTTTGATTCCCCATGGAATTTCATAAATTAAGACTTTTCAATAAAAAAAATGATGTGTTGTGTGAAACTTTACTGCTCACTGAATTTGTATCATTCCAGGCTATATTTTGCAGCTTAAAAATTAAAAGGCATAAATGATTTCTAGAAAAATCAATATCATTTAGGGCGTACTTAATTCTTTCGAACTGTATATATAACCTTGTCGTTATTTTTTCAATAATTCTCCTGTTGAGTTCCAATTAGGGTCAAATTATAGTTCTTTTTGAGCTACCAAATATTTTGTGTAACAATTAAGTCTTTGTTATCTTATAATCTAGTGATATAATTCCAATGCATCTTCTAATCAATAACGGATAATTGGTGTAGTAAATCACCTTGTCCTCAATGTGGTGCTATTGATTTTTCATCACCAAGCCTCCGTTATTAATAGAAAATGCATTGGAACTATATATCAGATTATAAGATAACAAAGACTCGTTGCACCAAATATTTGGTAGCTCAAAAGAACTATATATAATTTGGCCCTTAGTAAAATTTACTGGACAGAGGAGCACAAAGTATCACAAAGTATCTGGGAAACAATAATTGTAAATATGCTACTTCTCTTCCATACACCTCGCGTACGTGACGCTACTATGATAACAACGTTGTGATATTAGTTGCTGAGCACTTTGAAAATATAGGAACAATGTTTACCTAAATTGCGAATTTGTTAGTCTGCTATAAAATGCACATGCCACTGAACACACAATCCACTAATAGGTTTCAATAACTATTAATAGTTATTGAAAACACTTCTTTTCTGACGAAATCAATGAGAAAGCATGAATGATTTATATTGATGGGAGAAACAGAAGCGGTGGATAGTCATATTCTATAAGAAGATAATTGAACAATTAAACAATCCGAAATCACTTAACATTTAGCAGATGTGAATTTTATCGTGCCTTTCGTATTAAGACTTATTAAAAAGGTGTCTATTTTGCAACCTTTTACGTTTGTTATTTAACAGTGGAAATTAAGGTTTTTTTATTAACGTTACCTAAACTAGAATTCCATTAGGAGAGGTGGTTTTTGTTTTCAATTATTTCTCAATATTGTAAAATAGAGTTTCTTGAAACGTTTGAGAAGTAAGAACAAGTAACACGTATATGATCTAATTTTAATGACTAAGTGTTGTTCTAATAACCATGTTTTCCACATTAAGGCAGAAACAGGCGATATTATTTAGGCTAAATCTGTGTCCTTTATATCTAACCAAGGATGGTCAGATTTATGGTATCAATTGAAATTTGAAAACGCAAAGCAAACATATTTATATTATTCATAGCCGCAACTTGTCTTACCACTGAGAGTTAAATATACTTGTTTCCGAATTAGCTCAGGTTAGTTTTTATCGTAAAGTTCAAAAAGACGGTATTAACACTATAAAGGGGCGGGGTCAAAGTGGACCCAACATTTGTTTTTTGCGCGAAGTAATTTTGTACCGCCCTTCTATGTATTTGTCTAACTTTACCATACGCTTCACTTGGTGGCAAACGATTCAAATCGACACATTCCTTCCATGCTATAAATAAGCATTTTCGAGGGGGCTCTTCAAATTCGTTTTGCCCATAAAATCGTAACCGAACAATTTATTGGTAAAAATGTATGTCAAATATGAGCCAGATTTTATTGAACAATTCCACTGGGAAGTGATTTTTCAAATATTGGGCGGGAAATTTTGTCGGGACATGGTTTTTTTGCCTTCATTTTGAATCGGTTTGTCCGATTTTCAAAATTGTTTCTTTGTTTTAGTTTTTTGTTTTTAGTACTTTACCTGTGATTAGAGTTTCGACGTACAATTCCTTCACGAAAGCGCTTTTCCGGTGTTGGATCCATATAAACCCCATCCATTGACCACTAACGGGCACGTGGCAGACCTTGAACACTTCAGTGTTAAACTATGCATATCAGTTGAAAGTCCAGAATATGATGATTTTACATTTAAAAAAAAATGTCGATTTTAAAATATTGCCTTTTGGGTCGTTCTTACGGAGCAGGTAGCAAATATGATGCATTCAAATTGGAGTAATGGCTGAGCAAGTCTTTTCGTTTGGATATTATAAGACTTAAGTAAACGCTCTCTAATAGTAAAAATAAATATTATTTGGTATAATTTGTGATTTCAAAGAAACTCAAAACCAATCTAACCCTATTTCTAAATCATGACGTTTAAGTTCAATCAAAAGTAATTACTTTTTGAGGTCAGATCTTTATTGCCGGTTACATACGTACGTACAGATTAGATCAACGTTGTGGAAACATTCATAAAGTAGAAATTCAGAGATAATCTAAGTTACCAACGGTATCATTTTGCGATTACTTATTCTGTAGAGCAAAGGCCGATTTACTAGTACGTGTTAGTCTGTTAATAAAACATACGAAATGGTGTTGTTCTGAAATGCCAAGAGCAATATTAAGTCAGCGATGAATGCTCCCTCGATACGAATAAATAAATAGAGCATGACTTTTATAAGAGCTGTACATTATAACACTATATTCCCAACTTAATATTTCTGTTTCGGTAGAGGCGGCATATTTAACAATCTTATGCATTTGATCGTAGTATATGTTACATAATTTTGATTTTTTATCGCAATTTCCATTGTGCAAATAAGGGTTGTGCGGAAAGTCGCGTTTGTTTGACGATATTTTGCACCTGCAGTGAAAATTGTCATTTTTGATGGAAGTTGTTCATATTCTTCTTACATATATATTTACAATTTAAGCAACACTTATTACATGGAAATGCTACTTTATAGGCTTTCATCTAAAGATCATATTCTTGATTTAAAATGTCCACTCCGATACTTTGAGTTAAACATTTCTTCATTTATAAAAACATGAAAATTCAGAGTATAGGCTAAATAAAATGAATTGTTTGTCTCAAAGCTCCCGCGCGCGTTAGTTTTAGTGTGCGTGTTAGTTTTTCAAAAAGTAGGAAAAAAAATGTTTTTTTGTCGTTTGTAATTTTGTTTTTGAAAATCATTCTTCATAATTGGCAAAAATTCCATATGAACTCCTTTTATATTTACTTGTAATATAAAATTAAATTAAATTAGTTCTTTATTCTGTTTTTGATTTCAAAGAGGCCAATCTTAACATTAACTTTGTATCTGACATGCATGAGGGAGTACATATGAAACCCTTTTCTATTTAGAATAGCACTCATGACTTCTGTCACGCACGAAAAAAAATCTAAAAAAAAAATAAATATTAAAAATAAAACCGCATTTCGCATTAGTTTTTCAGAGTAGGAGAGCTTTGAGACAAACATTTTTTTTTAAATGGCCTAAAGATGTCAATAGAACAATTTTGAAATTCACAAAAGTAATAGATATAATCTTGATGTCTTGATATATGATGTGTCACGCTTCAGTACTCTGTAACAAGAAACAGTAGTTGCTATTGTGTTTTCATGGTAACCTGTCGTGCTCTGCAGTATATAGATCGATAATTATTTTGCACAATGGTGAAGAGTGCGTCTATTTAAAAATCATTGTCTGTAATTTTCCATTCGTTTTGTCGGAGAAGTTCTCATATGAGCAAAGTCAAAGACCAACGTCAATGAATTTGGGAAAATCCTACATTGATATAAACAAATTCTCAGCAGGCCATTTGTCTGTCTGATTGTTAGAAATGAAAATTATTTAAGTAAGAAACACTGTATTAAAGCATAAAATTGATGATAAGCGCAACGAGTAATTAAGAGACGATTAAGTTTTGACGACCAATTCCTATCGTTATTAAAAATGACAACCACCAAGAACGAGGTGCCGGTTTTGGACGGTCAGCCGGCGGTTGAGTTTTGAAGCGGCCCCTAAATACGTTTATATGCCACTGTTGTGTCTAAATTTTACACAAAGAATGTGTTTTTATATGCGTATTATTATACAAGCCCGTGGAACCTCTCGAACGCATCATAAAAAGTGGCGTAAAAGGGTCTGATTTTGACCCACCTGTGGCTTTGAAAAAGGAGTAGTTTTCAGCACAATTTACGCCAGTTAGGGTTGCAAATTCAAACCACCCCGCCAGGAAGGGTCACTTTTTGCTTGATATTGGTCATCTGATACATGATTTGCAAAGAAAGGTAAAACAAGAGAATATAGGTACTTCATGTAAATGAGCATAACATTACATTTACATATACTAAAATTATGACCTTTGGGGTTCTATTTGCACCATCTTATGCCCTTAAGGGATGGGATTTACTATCAACGATTACGCCATTTAGGGTCCAATTTTGAGGTGCTCTGACGAGCATGAGTACCACTTTTTGGTTTCCCCCCGGGAATACAAGCTCGCTGTGATTGCCTTAATTTAATTACTTCCCAAGGCATGTGCTTGAATTCAAGTATCAAACCGATTTGATGCAAGAGCAGATCTCTGTAATCCTGGCAATCTATCTTAACCATGTTAACTTGGCAGCATACTAATGCACATATTACTGCGGTGTTGGTTATAAAATATTTCAAGTTCCTTGCAACGTAGAGCGTCTTTTTGATAAATAAATCACTAAAGTTAGTCAAGACACAGTTTTGCAAAAAGTTAATGTTAAATGTAGAGCAAACTTTAACGTGGCTCAAATTAAGAGCACATTGATCTATTTCAAGATGTGTTACCATAGCACCTTTAATTTGAAAGATCTAAGCATTTTTCATGTTTAAGAAAATTACACAGTTACGTTGAATAAATATAAATTCTAAGACATCATCTTGTACTGTTCACTCTGTAATATTTCGTAGAATTTTAATCGTAAGTGAAACATCAACAAACATAACTGTTAAAATACCAACCTTGACCACTTCCATTTTGGTTTAGAGCAAACTATTATGTTGTCATTTGTCTAGTTGAAATAAAAAATGATTTGATATATGTTCCTTTAAGTTCCTTTAAGTCGAGCCGAAATTAGTAAAGTCGCCCATGATTTATCTACGGCGTTGTTCGATAAAAGGAAATATAACCTTTAAGAACACAATACTACATTGATACATACATATTCCCAAAAGGTCGCTAACTATAATGTGTAAAATATTGCTTATTCCAAAAAAAAATGACAAATCCATCTAACTGATCAGGGCTCTTTTTCATAAAGCTATTTAGGAACAATCTTAAATATAATTGTCCAAACTTCAGAACAAGAAAATTTTGAACATGTTCAACTTGAAAGTGATCAAAATGTTCAACTTATGAGCAATTTATTTGAATGATTTACACATGTCTGCCTTTGTCTTCTATAGATGAGGTTGTGGGTAATTTACTTATTATAGTCAAATTAAATTAAGACCAGAGCTAAAGTAAGGGACCAAGTGTACTTTAGGTCCCGTCCAGAATTTAAGGGTTAGGGTTTAGGATCAGTGTTAGGGTTAGGTTTAATTTAGGGTTAGGGTTGGGGTTAGGGTGTAGGGTTAGGGTTATGGTATAGTTTTTGATGTGACCTAAAGTATACTTTTTCCAAAGTAAGGAACATTTTTAATAAATATAGGATATTTTTTGGTTTGTTTGAATTGGAAATTATATCAACTGATAATAACATTTATCTAAAATATTTGTGGATTTATAAATTATTATTGTTCTTAAATCTTTATGAAATAGAGCCCAGGTTGTAAAACGATCATTTATTTGAATTCTTGTCTGTTCTGTCTGACAGTCAAATTTCAAATTCGTGAGGTGAAAATAATTACCTTTTCTCGGTAACTACACGCATGATGGCTGTACAATATGTCAAAAAAGAAACCCTTGAAATCTTTGGGTGTAAAGTAAACAGGTTCTTTCAAAACTGTTACACATCGAACCCGGTTTCAAGGTGACTTTTAAGAGGAAAATTGTCCCTTTTTTTAGTTGGCAACGGTATTATATGGGATAACGTTTAATCCATCTTTGAGATTTTGATGCAGTTTGCATATTAGGGTCGAATGTACAGTTAGTACACAGAATATTGGTTTAAACCGGTTCCCGTAAATTGTTAATGCTTTGGTACCGTATCACATATGTGTCATAGTATGTTGGGTTGAGTGACG
>JXSR01S001392.1:162781-175252 GCA_000969725.1 Ophiothrix spiculata
TACATTTTGAGGTACAATTTTGAATTTATAATCAGAAAAAAGGGTTTTCATTTGGCATCAAAAATATACTTCTTCCGGTTGAGCCCCGGGGATGGAAATGTTAGCGGAATCTACACCTTTAAATACAATTATATTTCTGAAATGTAGTTTTAAAAAGTTTATGGTGTCTATTTAATGGACGAACCATATGTAAATATTGCTTTTGAAAATGAAAATGTTATGCTAAATAGCGCAAGCACGC
Source organism: Ophiothrix spiculata (assembly GCA_000969725.1). Classification (NCBI taxonomy): domain Eukaryota; kingdom Metazoa; phylum Echinodermata; class Ophiuroidea; order Amphilepidida; family Ophiotrichidae; genus Ophiothrix; species Ophiothrix spiculata. The sequence continues at coordinate 163,023 of JXSR01S001392.1, forward strand.
CTGTTGGATTTGATTTAATTTGTTGCTACTAATAGAAGTTTATCGTAAAGCTAAACAAATGCATAATTGGAAGGGCGATAGAAAGTGTCTTTTCGCGTTTTTAATTTACCTGCAAAAAAACAATATCGGGTAAATGTGGACATAATTGATCAGGTCCCCTTGACCACTTAAGATTTAGTAAGATGTGTAATAAACTAATATCCATCTTAACATAATTGTGGTGATCATTACCTATAATAAGGTGAAGATTATCAATGCCGCATATTCACTAATGATCTGATTATAGAAAAGTGTCTCCAGCTAATTGTAACTGTTGTAAAATTATATATATGTTCAAACTTCTAAAGAGTGTCCGACACTTAAAAAACAATATGCTGTAGTTTATTATGTAGCAACGTTATATCAGGAAAAACAGATAAGTTCTTCTGATTGGCATGATTTAATTTTTCGTTCTCTCTTCATCACAGAACATAAGTAAAAGAATATATTTATTTGCTATTCTTTCAAAATCAGTTATATCTTCAAATTTCTTCAAAACCAAGTGAGTAAAACATTGGTGAAAAACTATATAACAGCTTAGATTCCGATAAAAGTAATTGTATTGGAGACAGCTCGCTAGACGTCGGACTGGCGAGCGGTTCCCATTGTATTCGTGGCTTGAATTGATATTACAAACGTCCAACAATCAGCGTATGCATATATCTGGTATGACATGCATACGTTTGGATAGTAAAAATTGACCTTTTAGATTACAGAGGGTGTTTATTACAAAGAAAAAGTTGACAAATCAATATGTAACTTTAATAGTCGTCGGTAGCAAAACGAAATCAATTTGTCAATTTTTAGGTGACGGCATCATAGTGACGTGAATCAGACATGTATCTTTCAGCCACATTATGCGTGAGAATACCTCCATAACAAATATTTTACGTCATAGGTTGACTACCTTGGAAAAACAACAGAAAATGATTTGTGCAGATATCAAGTGACACAATTAACTGATAATTGCTTACTGCCTTGCCCAAATGTCCTTTTACGCTCATACATCATTACAAAAAGACACGATTGTCTGACAAATGGTAACTAGAAATTGCGTATTTCGAACACATACACATTTTTATTATTTCATTGTCTATCATTTCAATTTTTATAACAGACATTTGAATACTGCACTATCTTGTATTCTAATCATGTTACAACGATAATAATCATTATTTTATAACAGACATTTAAATACTACACTATTTTGATCATGTTGCGTCTATCGTTGCAATTAGAATAATCATAGCAGTATCTTATCAAAATGAATATTAGTTTCAGGCACATCTTTAAATATTTTTTTTTGAGAGGTGTCAGAATTTATTACAAGACTCTTCTGCACTATGCAATTTACATATAATTACCATTATCATTAATCAATCTGTCTCATTACAGCTTGGTGTTACAATATGTCTTTCTGTTTCTCCTTTTACTTTCAGGAATATAATAGGATTCTTAGATATTAATATTGTGTGGTTATAGCTTTCGCATGTTAAGTTCAATATATATAATGCTTTCACAACAAGTTCATTTATAAATTATAAAATCATGATTTCATGATCAGAAAGAATGCAATAGTTGGTATAACAGGTCGCAATGGCACATGTTTCGATGTTTTATGGCACATGTATTACTTTTTGCTGCTCTCATGTTTTGTTTCTGTATTTTTTGTTCTTGTAAAGCGCTCCGTTCTTTGTGGGGCGCTATATAAATGCTTATATAATAATAATAATAATAATAATAATGTAACAGAAATCAAACCTCAACTTTAATATTCTCTGACGATCAATAACATTTGAAGTGAACTTACTGCAATGTATCACACACGCTTAAAAACTGAATACGCTTTTAAGAGCTGGTTAATGTCTATTATAACAGAAAACTGTGTCAAGGTTTTTCGAAATGTTTGAAAATATTTAATTCTAGTGTTGACAATAAATGAAATTTAGCTTTTCATCAAGATCACCACTAATTTCCTAATCATTGAAACTTGCAAGACCACTTTCTTTGTTGTTCCAGTTATGCTTCAACCAGGGATTCTTTCCAAGCCAATGGAAAGTTGCCAGAGTCAATCCTATCCACAAGAGGGATTCTAAGTCTAATCCATCCATGTATCGCCCCATCTTACTACTTTCTATCATCAGCAAGGTTATGGAGGCAGCGATATACCATCTGAAGAGCCACTCGATCCATTCTGTCTATGCCGTTTCCAGTGGCTGAACTATCATCCACACAGCCGTGCATATATGTAATAACTTGACAGATAGTGCAGTCGGTGACATCTCTGATAATGGTGTGACATCCTTTAAGCATGTTAAGAGGAGAGTGCATGCATAACTTATGCCATGTGTTTAAAGCTTTTCCCCAGCACTGCACTTCCCCTTTTGCTGTGAACCACTGATTAGGACATGGAGATATCTTATGATGGTCTTTACTTTACTTTTCTTCATGGGTTATTGTTCACTTCAAAAATGAAATCCGCATGACATTTCTATAAATACATGATAAAGCAATAACCATGGCATTTTGTATTTGTGTGTCTTACAGGTGACCGTCCAGGCAACATGCTTTACATTAACTGCAATGTCGATAGACAGATACAACTTGATAGTCCATGCTGTGAAATCAAGAACAAGTCGCACAACTAAGAAGACACTTATCATCAATGTAGGAATATGGATAGGTAGGTTACAATTGTATTGTCTTTCAACTAGGTCAAGGTTTGAGAACACAACATGAATTGATGCTGCCAAAGTACAAAATGGTGAATAATTTGGTCATGACATTTTTGAACAATTAGGGGAATTCTAAATAGGAAACAAGATTGATTGCAAGGAAATTGATGTGTTGGTTACAAGTGTATCTTAAAATGATAAAAAAAAACACCTTGCGGTTTTTGATTGAACTAAATTATTATATCATCTTCTGACGTTTATTTTATCATGACTTCCGAACTACGGTAAAGGTTTTTATGCGTGTTTATTCTGCTCATAGTATTTTACATAATAAAATCAGCAAAGTAAAATAATTGAGGAACGATAACGGATATTATCTTGAGATTGGATTATGACTTTCTTTGATTTTACTAGTATATGATTAATAAATATTATCATTAACCATCTTCAACCATAAAAAGTTTTCTCTAATAAATGGATTAATGAGCATGATTTTCGTTTGTCCAACTGTGCTCATTCATCTTTTATGTATACATCCGTTTAGGCAGCAAAACCTCATTTGAAAATGAGGTTTTGCTGCCTAAACGGGTGTATAGATATCATGAAATCTACTTTACTTTAATCCACAGTGATGTCGAGCATCATTAGTTCTGAAGCAACATGGATTTGTTGAGAAAGATCAAAACGGAAAAATAAGATAGAACTTGTATAAAGATTTAACTAAAGCGTGGACGTATATGTAGATTGAAATTAATATATAAAATAAACAATAAAAACACATGAAAGAATAATACTAAGCAAAATAATAACCACTGAAATGAATCGTCAGATGAATATCCTTATTTGACACAATCTGATCAAATATGCAAATTAAAAGAAATCTTGATTGAAATTAGTTTTATACAAACCACATAATAGCTATGTTCATTATTTTGCTTTGTGGTTTTTTTTATCTAAACTTACCTACTATGAATACACTTTGTCTTCAACTCTCTTTATTCAAAAGAATTACTTGAAAAGTTCGTTTTAAAGTTTATAGAACTGAATAATATTGAAAACAGCGCCAAGAGCAGCATGACAAGAATATATTTTGATTAACACCCAGGGGGGTCTGTCATTATTAAAAAGGGGTATCAGGCGTGACCAAGGACTTCCAAACAGCACCCTAAACAAGTATTCACATATTATCAAAAATTACACCCTAAGTAAGTATGATTGTTGAAGATTTACTAAAATTTTACTAAATTAACTGAAAATTTAACTCATCGGTTTCAAAAATATACCCTTTTTGTTGTTTTTTTGAGATTTTAGACCCTATTCACATAACGTGCCTGATCCTAAAAAAACACCCTTTTTACGTGAATTCTTGGTCACGCCTGATACCCTCATGTCAATGAAGACAGACCCCCCCCCCCGGGGATTAACAAGATCTTTAAATTGAATGCAATACATTCCTGTACAGTAATGTATATACATAGGCCTACATTGTATATTTTGCAATTTAGTAAGCCGCATTTAAATCAAATCAGATCTCTTATTCATTTATCTGTGAATACATTAAACGATAAGATGTTTTTAAAATTCGAATATTAAAACGAAGTATTGCTATGTTTTTATATCTATAATATGACTATAATAGGTATTCCATTATGATTCGTTGTGTTTGTTCTGAAAGCGTCATCAATGTATATAGCTTGTGGATAATAAACACAATTAATTAGACATATTTATATTTCTAATTTTATTTGATATCAGTTCTATTTGGCACAATGAGGTTTACTATTAGTTAAGTTCTTTTTATGACATAAATGTTTTGTAGCATATTGAGAATGCTTGAAAACATAAGAAAAAATAATCATGATTATACTATTTTTCTTAAACATATGTTATTATTTTGTATCAACTTAGTATTGTCATTTTGGTTATTGAAAATGAAAAGAATTGATGTATTTGTAATAGCGATGCGAGTATCCATGGCCGCAAATTCTGTTTATGTTTTGTGTTTGATCAAAGATATGTGGTTTAGGCATAAACGTTATATTAGTATTATATTTTACCCAAACCAAAAGTTCAATCAAACACTCAACTTATAGCATTTTTACCAACATTTTATTGAAAAGTTTTTTACTCACCGATTGCTAATTTTGCTCACCGAATGCCATAAATCATGCTGATCCCTAATTTTTGACCACTGAGCCCTCATATTTTTGTATTTTCTTCTCTCTCATGCTCTCAGCCTGTTACCCGTCATTTTTATATTTGATTGCCCCCGGGCTTTATTACAATATATCAATTCTATAAGCATGGTCTGTACCTCAAACATCAGCAAACAGATTTGAGGGGGGATTTATTTTATCAAATTCCATAAAAACAAATGTTCTCTAATTTTCAAAAAAATGCCAATTTTTAATCTAACATCCGCTTAATTGTATAATAAATGATAGGAATAAAGAATAATTTGACTTATATTGGATCATTTCACTGTTCCTAAGAATATGCATTACTGAAGGAGCTAATTCCATGTTCAAAATTCAAATACATTAAACTCCCAATTTTGTAAACATGCACAGATGTCATGCGGGTAAATAGGGCATGTATTGCGTCTCATCAAACAACATTAGAAGAGATTTATGAAGCATTGAACTTTTTCCTTTTATCAATGAACCACAACCGCAATACTAATTTTCAGTTGATTTTCTATTCCCTGTGTTGAATTTAGATGGATATGCTTCATGTGAAACAAGTTTGCAATTCCAACATTAAACTAACCGCATTCTATTTTGCACAAGCTGGATTTTGAGCATCTATTTTTTGATAAATATTTCTCAGAATGAACATAGCTCTGGTTCAGAGCTGAAAACAGTGTTTGACAAGTTGTATATTTACCATTATTACTTCTCTGGTTCTTCTAAATACTCTTATCCCCTGATTGTGACCAATTGATTTTTACTCGGGGGGGGGGGGGCATAGAACTATTATATCTAGAATTTTGATGGCCAAGACCACCTGGTTTTTGGAGTTGACTGTCAAGTACCAATTGGTATTATTTTGCATTTGCTAAGGACAATAGATTTAGAGTAGACCTAGTAATTCTGGAACCCATATGTAGGCCTATTTCGAAATTTAAATCAACTAGACCAAATAATGTTGAATTACCTCAGGTTAAAATAATGGAAGATTTAGTAAGTTATTATAGAACCAGTGTGTATACAAATTAAAATCAAGCTCCTTAGAGCTAAATAAACATATTTTTGCTATTTTTCTAGAGGGAAGTTTCATATGACTTTGTATATAATAATTATGAAGATAAAACAAAACCAACGGTTTACTTCAATTCACCACTTAACTAAAGACATGATAATACGAGTTCCTGCCACAATCCCTTAGATTCCAACTGCATCTGTAATATGTGACCCGTCATATCGAAAGGTACCTTAATACCGGCATAGTAAATTACGAGATACAGGCCAATTGAAGCTGAGCATAGTCAAAAATCACGTCCAAGGTCAAATTTCTAATTTCATCAGAAACGTTACTTTTGAAGTGTATTCTGTCATATTAATCAGGTTCCAACATCCAAAGCATAAGAAAAATGTTGTAAAAACCAAGATAAAATTCCTTTCTCCATTTAAGTTTTACTCGGTACAGAAACTTTAAACTTGATTTTCTTAGAACTATAGTTTTCGGAATCAGCCCGATGCCTTTTACCAATCTGGACGTAACTTTGCAATCGAACATCCAATATCCAAAATCAAAGGTGTCATTTTAAAGTTTAAACTTTAATCTTTCAGATGAGACCAAAAAATAAATTTTCATTTTGCCACCCTTAAGGTACCTTTCGATATGATGGGTCACATATATCACATGAACCGGATATTGGAAGCATTAAACAAAGACTTATGAGCTCATTTTGACCTGAACTAGTTGTTATTGATATTATGAATGCAAAATTAAGAATAAGTAATTTAATACATCTAATTCGAAGCATGGATCGATGCTTTTTAGTAGAATGCAGGTAAAGTCTATGATTGATTACATACATTCGACTATTCACTAACATGAGTTTCCACTACACATATACCACTGGAAAATAGAAAGGCTTTAAGTTATTCGGTCCGCTTAGCTTGGAACATTTTGAAAAGTGATAAGATTTGCAAATGCAAATTGTAATTTATAAAGTGCATTATATATTACGCTGATTCCATGGCACGTTGGATACTTATTTGAGACAGTATACAGATCAGAATCAAGCCAAATGGTTTTTTTTCTTATTACCAAAACTTTACTAAAACTTATTGAACAGAATTGGTGGCTGAAGATGACATATTTGTAAATTCATTCTTGTTCTGAAATAACTTTAAAAAAGTGTTTGTAACTCACGTTTAATTTTCGTGTGAAATCTTTAATAAACAATTAAAACATATATGTAAGCAACTTAATCTTTCAAAAATTGCAAGACGAACATAAAATACTAAAACCTTGTTTCTACTATACATTCCGTCGATGATCGCACTTCTTGAATTCGTTAAAAGTATTATATTTCCTATTTTCATACAAACAATCAGAACTGTAAAATAGAGCATTTTAGCTATAAATTCAAATGAGATAAGAAATTGAAATGAACAGTCATGTCTTGTTATTAAATGTGTCTGCTTTAATGCACTAATAACTTTTTGCACTTTCATACGCCGTAAATTGAATTTCACTATATGTGTTAATGTCTCGAGGTTAATATGTAACACGCTCTGTTTTCTTTTTCACGTTCGCAGTCTCATTCGTGATGCATTCACCATTGGCGGTTTTCAAGACGCACCAAGGCAATCAGTGTCCCCTCTATATCGAACGATTTGGAAATGTTGAACGATATTATACTCTATTTACATTTATATGCATGTATATTATACCTGTGGGTATTATTTCGCTTTGTTATGCTAAAATTCTTATGATAGTATGGCGGAAAACGTCTGCCGGAACTGAAAGTGCTGCAGCACACGAGCGGTCTATAAGACAGAAGCGAAAGACAACTCGTATGGTCTTTATTGTTGTATTGTTATTCGCAGTGTGTTGGGGACCGATACAATGTATGAATATGTATAACAACTGGGGTAATGTTGATATTACAAATTGGTCAACTAGCTTTTTTATGTTTTTTGTGTCACTTAAATTATTTGCCGTCTGCCTCTGCTATGCTAACAGCTGCGTTAATCCATTTATTTACGCATTTACCCAAACAACATTCAAAAAACACTTCCGTAAAATATTTGCGATGTGCATTCCTGAAGAAGACGAAGTAAAGGTGGAAGATGATGTAGCTACTTCCGGCTACAGAAAAATAGGCAAGTATACCGAATATACATCAATGACAGTAACCACTCTAGATACAAAAGTATGATTTACCAAAAGATAACAGACGAAAACCTAATTCAGTATTTACTATTTGAAAACACCTTGATACAAGCAGCTGTTTGAAAGCTAACCCTTTTTCTTTTTTTTCGTAAAAATTGACGGCATTAAGACCAATAATTTAAAACAAGTTATTAAAGGTAAAAGTGATGTGTGAATGTATCATGTATGTATTATGTAACAATTAATAAGAATAAATGAAACACGTATATCAGGTATAACTAACATAACACATGTTACCCGTGACATCTATGTTGAGTCTTTAACGTATTATGTAAAGCCTTTTAAATTGCATTAGTATTATTTTTTATCTTGTATGCTAGTTTGAATTAAAAATGGGTTATACAGAAAATACAACAAACAATAAAATAAAATGTGTTACACTTGCGTGTAAAGCACGTTTAAATTGAATTAGTATTATTTTCTTATCTTTGTATGCTAGTCTGAATTGAAAATGGGTTATACAGAAAGATACAACAACTACATTTAGTTTTCTTTCATGTTCAAGTAGATAGATTATGTACACACATAAAGCGAGATCGTTGTTGCTTTTTAAATCAAAAGATATATATAGCTGTTATATATACTAGCTAGATAATATCTGTTTTCGCGTATAAAAGAAAAGTGAAATCGCAAAATGTAAGATTAGATATATTTTGAACATTGATTTGTTTCGATTATGGCTAAAAATAGCGCAACGGAAAATATGTGTTGCTAAAACTTCACGCTCTTCCTCGAGTTGTATGCTTTTACCCAAGTGTTTCTGCAATCTCCAGAGGGAGTGTAACAATATTTGAAAGCAGTTATTAAACATTCATTTGAACTATGGGATACAGGTATGATTATCAAAAGACCCTTTACTTATCAATCAATAATTATGGATACTTTTTTCCAAATATTCGTCAAGTGTGACCAAATATATAGTAAGTGTGCTGTAACTGTTTTTTTTTTGTCAATTATTGACATATACACAAATGCTTCTGGTTACCAATTCCAAAGGTCACCTTCTGGTACAGATGGAGAAATAGACTATAGCCAGGATTGCGTACCCCCAATAAATACTAGTCCAAAACGGTGACGGGTCCAGGGGGCGCCAGGGACACCTGTCTATACGAATGGGTCGCTAAATGTATTATCAGCAGTAATTAGGACTACTCCATCCTTTTTTCTGTTGTTTTCCCATTGCTTTTATTTCTTTTAGACTTTACTCCATTTTTATTGTAGACCCCCAGGGTGCACGCGTCTTTCCACACACCCCCTGGTCACACCAATGATAGTGATACTTGTATGCATAAAATTCGATAAAAAAATAACCAAATTTCAATTCTGACTTAGCTACAGGGTTTTGCTTTTGTTAAAATGCTAATATTTATCAGAATTACTAAGTATTTTCTATCGTTATTTTTCTTATGTGCTATATAGAAAGGTCCACAAAATGGACACAATCGGATAACCGACTTGATGATGTTGCGATGAAAAGCCAAGGAAAGTAGAAAACATTTAGTACCAGTCTATAAGAATGCTGCTGTACCTCTTATTTTAGAATACCAATCAATGGAGGAAAGAACATATTGCAAACAGAGAATTATGAAAAAACGTCGACGTTGTCTGCAGGCCTGGTTGTCTGGTGTCTATTTTGTGGACTTTGTATTTAGTATATGAAAAGTGTAATTCGTGAAATGTGATATGAACTTCAGATTAAGACAGGTAAAATTGTGGTGAACCAAAATTGTTTTTTCTGACGTTTATATAAATCCGTCAGTAAGATAAAGTATTGTACTCGTCTACTATTTGCTACATAATACTACCTTTAAATTGTACCAAATATTAAGTTCACAAAACAGACATCTGGTAAAAATATAGAGTAGATGGTTTCATTCATTATCAAAGCACATTTATGTATCGAGAGTTAAGTCACGGTTCCCAATTCACGACGAAAGCTTTTGCGTCATAAGAAAGGGCTTTGATGCAAATGTCTTGCATCATGATGCAGAAATATATCGAGTTATTATTCAATAGTAGAATCGATGTGATATGATCTTCGGACAAATACAGGTAAAATAATGGTGAACCAAAATTGTTTTTTGACGTTAATATACATGTAAACCCGTCAGTATTTTATGATGCAGAAAAGTTACGTCAGGGCCTCTATTATTATGAAAACTACTTTAAGGGAGGTAGTTATCCATTTTTTTCTGATTCTTATGCATCATGGGTCAAAATACCTTTCGTCATGGTCCTTGCGTCAAAGCCCTTCAAATGCGGGAAGATATTCCGTCATGAATTAGAAACAAGGCCTTAGAATGTAAAAAATACACAAAAAATGATCCTAAAGTTTGTTTAAAGATTTATCCTCTTTTGACAAAATGGAGAGAACGGTTATTCCATAACATGCGACAAACATACCTAGTGACATTAACAGTTTTAGATAAGTGTGTTTTTAAATGAATAAAGTGATTATGTATTATTTTTCCCCGAAGTAAAATGTCTCAAACAAATGAATTATAACTATTGTCAGTTTGCATTACCGATGATTATACGTAATGTTGCTGTAATTACCATACACCAGTTATATAGTAAAAAAAAAAACATTTGTTGCATTTATTTCAACGGATGGATCTAATCTACATGTATGCGCACCAATGCAATCAGTGTTTATATACAAAGCCTTACAAGCACCATTGGAGATTATGATAAAGCGTTAAATAATACCCGTGCATCATTGAATTTATATCATTTAGGTTTCATTAGCAAAAAGATAGAGGTTAATGCTTTACAAAAGAGAACATTGAATTGTAATTGAACAATACTTGGTATGTAATCTTTTAGGCCATGTTTACATACGTTGTTCCCTTGTGGCGGTTTCCTTATTCCGTTATCTGTTGCTCCTAATTGTGAAGCGCTAAACACACAGTTCTTTACATCTATTGACCATATCATATTCCTGTGTACCCGCAGCGCGAAGAATGAACACTGCCCATTCCCCGTGCTTGATGTCATAGAGAATATCTGCCGTACACAAGACCCCTGATATAATACGAAGTTATTGTATGTGTAACGTGTACAGTCAGTAACAATAACATCAGTACAAGGGCATACGCCACAACGGATTAACCTATCATGGTTATCCGTAGGTTGTTCCCCTATGGCAAATGCGTACGGCAAATGCGTTGGGCTCGTAACAATTGGGACAATATAACAAGGGCACACGCCACAGGGAACAGTCTATGAATACGAGATCCAAGGGGGTTGTTTATATGTTAGTCTCTCTTCTCACCGTTAGTCTCTTGCCATTCATGAATACATCTTCTTGTATCTTTTTCTTAACAGCAATAAAGGAGGTTAACTAAAATATGTATTTTGTAAGTAAGACTATGGTCACAATAATTCGAGCAGTATCTAGTTCTTTCAAAGGGACCACGAGCAGCGAGCAAAGCGAGCAGCGAGGGTGTCGCGTGGTCCTATTAGATGAACTAAACACGCTAAACTGTTCGTACGACGCATTATGACCATAGTATTAGCTACAGTGCACTGGCTAGTAATTTGAAGACGCGATATAAGTAAACAAATAAATATCACATGATGTCATCAATTGCAATTGTCTGGAGATCATACTATGTATGTATATAAAGTTAATCTCTAAGACTATGATCACAATACTTCGTTCCAATAGTTACGAACAGTGTTTAGTCCGTCTAGAAAGACTATATGCAGCCCTCGTTGTTTGGTGCCCAGGGGTGGGGGGGGGGGGGGGGGGGGGCTCCTTGGGACCAACTGAAAAAAACACCCATCCGGTATGAATTTTACATTGAATGTCTGGTCAATGATAAAGCATGTAAAAAGGACCAAAATACGCGAAAAAATTAAAATCGGATGAAACGTTTTTTTTCCGAGGTGGCACCCCCCCCCCTAACCGCCGACTTTAAAGGCCTACCATAACCCCACCTTAGGTGGTACCCCCGATTTTTTTCCCGTCATAATGACCGCAAAGCAAGCCCGTAGCCAGGGTGGTGCGGTTGGGGCGTCGCACCCCCCCCCCAAATTTGACAATGTACAAAAAAGGTCCACAAAAAATCCCTAAATAACCACCAAAAGAGGACCTAAAGCACCAAA
>JXSR01S001393.1:42409-56098 GCA_000969725.1 Ophiothrix spiculata
TATTTTAACTAAAATTGACAAAAATATCCTTTGAAATGCTACTTATCATAAATAATGTACAGAAAATGACATTTAGGGCTACAACAAGATCAAATGTCCCCTAATTATGATGTTAACATGTTTAAAATTCAAAATGGCGCCCGTACCAAGATCCAAAATGGCCACCAAAGTATGTTTTAATACACACAAATGTGTTAAAATGACTTAAAAACAGCTTCAAGCACACCAATTATCTTAAATAATCAACAAAATGACATTTAGGACTACAACAAGATCATTTGTCCCCTAATTATGCTGTTTACATGTTTAAAATGGCACAAGAGGTGAGGTCCAAAATGACCGCCAAAATATGTTTTAATGCAAAAAATGAGCTAAAACGAAGTTAAACACAGAATCAAGCACAATATATTTTCGAAATAATTGATGGCAAGTAGTTTTGAAAGTTCCAACAGATGTATTTATCCCCGAACTAGGCTGTTTACAAGCTTAAAATTCAAAATGGCCCCAGTTCTGAGATCCAAAATGGCTGCCAAAGTACGCTTAAATGCGCTGAAAATGGGTTGAACAACATTGAAACAGCATCAAATTCACTATATTTGATATTTGATAGAAAATTGTTTTGAGAGTTACAACAGACATATTTGTCCCCAAATTAGGCTATTAACAAGCTTAAAATTCCAAATGGCGCCTGCACAGAGATAAAAATGGCCGCCAAAATACATTTTTATGCGCTCAGTGCAAGCGTCATTTGGAATTTTAAGCTTGTTAACAGCATAATTTTTGGACAAATACATCTGTTGTAACACTCAAAACCATTTTCCATCAATATCCTGATGAAAAGTATGGTGTTTGATGCTGTTTAAAAGTAGTGTAATCCATTTCAAGCGCGTAAAAATATATTTTTGCGGCCATTTTTGATCTCTGTACAGGCGCCATTTGGAATTTTAAGCTTGTTAACAGCCTAACTTGCGGACAAATATATCTGTTGTAACTCTCAAAACTACTTTCCATCAATTATTTTTTACATGTATTGTGTTTGATATTGTTTTAAGTCGTTTTATGCCATTTTTGCGCATTAAAACATATTTTGGCAGCCCTTTTGGATCTCAGTACGGGGGCCATTTTGAATTTTAAGCTTGTTATCATCATAATTAGGGAACAAATGATCTTGTTGTAGCCCTAATGTCATTTTCTGTTGATTATTTATATTAATTGGCATTTCAAAGGATATTTTTGTCAATTTTAGTTAAAATATGCTATTCTGGCGGCCATTTTGAATTTGAAACATGCATATGATCTTCTTTTTAGCAAAATGTGTTTGCTACAGCCCCAGAAGCAGTTTCCCAGTGATTTTTGTTTAACTAAAGTGGTTTATAAGTTGTTTTAAAACTATTATAATGAAAATATAGCATTTTGGCGGCCATTTTGGACACTATCTTGAATTTCAGAAAATGCCCACGGGGGATTTCCGGGGTCTTTTTATCAGTGATCCTACACATATTTCTGGACCTATTCTGAAAAAATCAGCTTGTTACCAAAAATGTCCATGTTAAAACTAATACTCTTGGACTATTATTATGGATGAAATAATTAGTTTAAAGTTCTACAAACTAAATCAAGTCATTTTTTCAGCATTTAATGCTTTAGTTTGTTGGTGAAAAAAAAAAACATTATAAGTTCGTCCGTCGGTTTATTTCGGTAGTGAAACCTGAAGTTGCTTCACCATGACAAAAATTGCCTAAAATATAATATTAAACACCGCGAAAAACGTGTCTAGATATTAACCTTCCAGGGCAGTCTAGTATGTGGCTATGATGTCCCTATACAAATCTTAACTACGGAAAATAATATAGCGCCCGGCACACCGCAGGCAGCTAGGTTGAAACTGATTGCCCTGAAAACATCCCATTTATCTGGAGAATGTGTCATCAAGGAAAAGGAATGACCTTGAAAAGTCAATAATTAAGCAAATTTCAGTACTAATCTCATCACTCATCCTAAAATGAATACCCTATCTGAGACCGTACGCAAATGTGACAAAATAAATATTAACAAGAAATCATAGGAAAAATGTAACTGCTTACCTTTTTAACACTTTTTGGGTGTTACTATGTATTTAAAGCACTTTAAATGACAATTTAAGACATTATTCTCATTAATTTAACCATTCTTTCATAGTTTGATATCCTATGTGAGCCTTGCACAATGCAGAGTACCAGATCATATTTGATACCTTATATTGCAAATCTCGATACCTTTTTGGTAACGCGGGTGGTTATTCGGTCAGAATACCCGGAACTTTATTTTGACTTGTTACGAACAAATCCAACTCAAAATCTTACACACATCATCAATGCAAATCTTGAGAATACATTTGGTGTCCATGCATTATATTTATAGTCAATGAAGTTGTGTCAACTCTGTTCTGGATTGCAATTTAATAGTTATCTTTAACATTTATTTCAGTAAATTTGCAAAATTTCACTAGATACTTAAGTCAACAGTCTACTTCGGAACAGAATTAACTTCTCAAATGTAGTAATCAATCACGCTGAGTTGTATATTGCTTGAATAAACCAATTTCTGCATTAAATCAATGGAAAGTCATATGTAATAGAGAGCTAATAATACATTGAACGAATTTTGGTTCTACATGATGTATATTACATTCTACTTCTGAACATATCTAATTCTCAACTGCACTTTTCTATAAGAAGTGGGTTTCTTGAATAAACAACTCTAAGCACTTAACAAATGGCCAAGTCTTCTTCTTTTTCTTCTTCCATTTCAGTACCAACTTCATAATTGAAGGCTCAGGCACGAAGACGAAGTCGACTGCTAACGTTCAAAGACATTCGCTCACCCCAATGGCGTATCTTGGGGGGGGGGGATTCCGGCACGTGACACCCCCCCCCACCCCACCCCCACCCCCACCCCGCGTCATCAGGGTGGTGCAAAAAAGGGGGGGAAAGAGAAAAAGAAAGAAAAAAGAGAAAAGAAAGAAATAGAAAGAAAAAAGGGAGGGGGCGAAAAAAGGAAAAAAAAAGAAATAGGGAAAGAAGAAAGGGGAGGAGAAAAGAAAGGGGGAGGGCCGCAAAGGGAAAGAAAAGAAAAAGAGAGAAGAGGGACAAAGAAATGAAAGCGGGAGGGCGCAAAACGGAAAGAAAAAGAAGGAAAGAGGAACGAGAAAAGGAAGAGAGAGGGGCGAAGAGGAAGAGAAAAAGAAAGAGGGAAACAAGGAGGGGCGCAAAAAGGAAAGACAAAATGAAAACACAGAAGGTAGAGGAGGTGCGCAAAAAAGGAAAGAAAAAGAAAGAGGAAAGAAGGGAAAGAGAAGAGAAAGAGGGTGGGGCGTAAAAGGTAAGAAAAAGAAAGAAAATAAAGAGTGAGGGCGCAAAAATGAAAGAAAATGATGGAAAGGGGGTGGAAAGGAAAGGACAAATGAAAAGACAGAAAGAGAGAAGAAAGGATGAGGGTCGCAAAAAAAAGGAAAGAAAAAGAAAGGAAAGAAAAAAGAAAGAGGGCGCAAAAAAGAACAAGAAGGAAAGAGGAAAGAAAAGACAGAACGATAGAAGAAAGGAGGAGGGGCGCAAAAGAGGAAAGAAAGGAAAGAGAAAAGGGGATAGAAGGGAGAGAAGGATGGGCGCAAAAAGGAAGAAAAAAAGAAGAAGAAGAAAAAATTAGGGCGCCAAAAGGATAGGTTAAAAAAGTAAGAGAAGCAGACGTAAGGGGAAAAAGAAACAAGATGAGAGGAAAGGAAAGAACAGATAAAAACAAGAGAGAGAGAGATAGACAAAATGGGGAACAAAAAAGAAAAAGGACAACATAAATCAACATGAAGAGAGGAGCACCAACCAGTTTTATATGCAAGATGAAGCTCCCGAGAAGAATAATTAAAATGGCGTGTTTTGCACTTTGAAATTTCAAAACTTTCTATCTTCTGAGGGGGCACATCCCTCTCAGACACCCCCTACACATTTTTTGTCGATTGAAAAAAGTGTCAACTTGAACCATGAATTACACAAAAAGATATGCACCAAATGCCGTGATTTACACTTTTAATTTCTAAAATTGTCTATCTATCTAACCCCCTACATATTGTTTGTCGATGTAATAAAGTGCCAACTAGAAGTATGAATTAGACAAATGTCCCTGGCCAAGATACATTTGGCAATATGTCGCATAACTGGGGGATGAGTGTGAGGAGGTCATTGTTCAATTTTGCTGGGGGTGCCAGAATTAAGTTGTTCCCCCCGGGTTGCGAATTCCTTGATACGCCCCTGCACCCGAGAGATATTCGCTTGCGATAGTCGCTCTGACGTATTCGGACAAATTTAGAGATAATGACACATACAATGCTTGTATATTGATTAAATACATGTTACCGTCGATTTAAACAATGTTATCATCGATAAAACCAATACAGGGTGTCACAATCAACATTGTGCTTGGGAATAGAGTTAATTTTCTGAGAAGTTTATCTTATTGCCTTCTTAAAACACATATCACTTTAAAGTCCATTGTTGAAAATTTCAAGAAAATCCATCGATGCAAACCAGAGATATGATCGATTTTGTCAGCTTGTATTATTTTCCTTCTGCACAACGGGAAATCCTGCAGTTGAGAATGTTATCAAATAACTTCGAAAGGCTTCTTACAAACCTTTAACGCTTGAGAAACTAACATCAAAAACAGTCACCACATACCTTAATTATATTCTTCAACAAATTCACCAACAGTTTTTGAGTTAGATAGGCAGATAACCCGTGTCAGAAATACATTTATTAAAAAAAAAATAATAGGCTGTGAGGACCAAAGGATTAAATAACTCTTTAGAACACAGTTCTTGTCTTTAGGAAACACTTCTTGTCTCTTTATTGCTTGTCTTTAGTTCTTGATGTCTAATCAAAAAGCCCAACTTCCTGTGGGTACAAGCATAAACACAGTTGTTAACCAGTCAGGTTTTACTGGTTAACAACAATGTTTCTACTCTACAATACAAATAAACAAAGGAAAGAAGGGTTAATACAAAAGTACAAAGGGGGGCCATCATACTCCCCCATCCTTATAAGAACAAACTACAGGGTGTCCCAATAAACATTGTGCATGGAAACGGAGCTAATTTTCTCAGAAGTTAGGCACACCAGTAACCTAAAAGTTACAAATTCCAAAGATCATAGTTTTATTCATCATCGTTGAAAATTTCAAGAAAATCCATTAATTCAAACTAGAGATATCATAGATTTTGTCTGCTTGTACCATTGTCCTTCTGCACAATGGGATTCCTATGGTTAAGCATGTTCTCAAAGAACATCGAAAGGGTCTTTGCAACATTGACGGTTGAATAGTTTAGAGTGACAAAGTCACAACATACGTTTCGCCAATATTCTTTAAAAGGTAATCATATGAAGCCACTTTGGATATGATCCTTTTTTCTTTATCTATTTTTGTTGTTGTCATTTTCTCTATATTATATATGTCGAAAAAGTACACAAAGACTGTGAAAATGTTGGCAAAATTAGTCAATGCATCCTAAATATTGTTTACATGCTAAGGGGAAGCTGTTTTCTTTTTCTTCTTTTGGAAACTGAAAACTCAATCTAACAAAGTAAATTATATTTTTTATATTGAACAAACAAACAAAACAGAGAGTTGTCTTAGTTCCTATTTCAGATCAAAAGCAGTGAGTCCATCACAGGGTTAGTATTAATGGCAATTGTTCAGAAAAGGAAAACCTCTACGAAATCGTTTAATTAAAAATCTTTGAATGGATCTGGCTGCTCGCATTGTTTTAAAAATTCTAACATCACCCAAATAATGTTGTGTCTTAATATTGAACAATAAAAATATACTGTTAATCAATCACATGAGATTTGTGTTATTAGTGTTTTAATAGTTGCGTTCCTTAAGATTTTGGTTATTTTCAGTGGTTGTATTCTGGGAGTTCTTTAAAGTCAGGTTAGTGTTCGTTTTTTACGTGTTCATTTAATTTTTTTTTCTGGTCATTAACATGCTGCACATCCGTCAATATGTCTCCATTGGCTGTTGATTATCTTTGACCCTAACAGCATTAGAAATCTTTTATAGTAAATTTCTCAAGTGCCGATTTCGCATAAGAATCTTTTTTCATGCCCTCTGATTACAGGCTTAACCACAGGAATCGCATTGTGCATAAGGAGAATGATACAAGTTGACAAAATCAACAATATCTCTGGTTTGCCTTGATGATTTTCCTGATATTTTCAGCGTTGATGGACAAAACTATGGGCTGTAGAATGTATAATTTTGAGGTCGCTGATGTTCCTAACTTCGGAGAAAATCAGGTCCGTTTCCATGCACAATGTTTATTGGGACACCCTGTATATAGTTTGTGACATTTTCTGGGGTATGGTCAAACATTTAGATTCATTTCTATTTTCCAACCTCTTAGATAACCCCCTTTTTTAAACAACTTTTCCAGTGGTAGCATGACTGGTATAATAAGTCAAATGGTGATCAATTTAAACACTCGATTGATGTTTACAACCTGTTTGTAGTTACTAGCGAGACAGGCCATGGGAAATGCCTCGTCTGTGATCAACCTTAAAGCAGTATGGCTGTAGTTCAAGACTCCATCGTGTGATTCGTTTATTACTTTCTTTGGCTTCATTGAGCCATTTCAAAGGCTCATGGTCAGTAAGGATTTTGAACTCTCTTCCTTATAAATAGTAACGTAGAGAGTTAATAGCCCAATAAATAGCCAAACACTCTTTCTCAATGGTAGCGTAATTTTGCTCCCTCGGTAGAAGTTTACGGCTCAAGTACACTACAGGATGGTCTTTGCCATCGACATCTTGGCTCAAAACTGCCCCTAGACCACGGTCTGATGCATCCGTTTGCAGAGTGAATTCGGATGTGAAATCTGGCATTTTCAAGACTGGATCATACATACATACATACATAATTTGCTTTTATAAAGCGCCATTTCAATATGATCACAGCGCTAACAAACATAAATGTGCATGGATCACTACACAATGCTTCTTTTAGGGTTTGGAATGCTGATTCACAATCCAGAGTCCACTCCACACGATTTGGACTCTTATTCTTGGTAAGATCAGTTAAAGGTGCCGCAATTGCTGCATAGTTATCAATGAATTTGCTGTTATAACCAGCTGTACCCAAAAATGACTTAACATCACTCTTGGTTTTTGGCTGCTCCTACCTGTTTACAGCATCTACTTTGGTTTTCCCTGGTCGCATTTGACCGTTTCCTACCACATAACCTAAATGTTCAACTTGAGTCTGGGCAAAATAGCATTTACATGGGTTGGCTGTCAGATTGGCTTGCATGAGAGTATCCAGAACCTCTTTGATATGGACAAGGTGATCCTCCCATGAATCACTGAAAATTATCAAATCATCCATATATGCTGCGGAAAATGACTCTTTATCCTTCAGTAGCTTGTCCATCATGCGTTGAAAGGTTGCTGGTGCCCCATGCAGGCCAAAGGGGAGAAATGTGAACTGAAACAGGCCCAGAGGCGTAGCAAAAGCAGTTAACTGTTTGGATTTTTCTGTTAAGGGCACTTGCCAGTATCCCTTACAAGGATCCAGTTTGGTGATGTATTTTCATGGCCCTATTTATCAATTATCTCATCAATTCTTGGCATAGGGTATGCAGCAAATTTACTGACCTGATTCAGTTTTTTGTAATTTACGCAAAATCGGTCTGTGCCATCTGGTTTAGGAACCAGCACATAAGGAGAAGACCATGGGCTACTGATCTCCTAAAATTACCCCTAACTCAAAAATATTTTCAACCTCCTTTGTAGCCTTTTCAAGCTTCGCTTGCGGAATTCTGTAAGGTGTTGTCTCATGGGTTTAACAGTTTGATCTATGTCTATGTTATATTCAATAATGGAAGTCTGTCCAGGTTGTTTCGTCAATACCTTTCCTCCATAATCATATAACATTGTGGTCAATTCACTATGTTTCTCTTCACATAAGCTATCTCTGATATTAAATTCCACACCATCTGATTTGTCCATAGACCAATGCTCAGTTACATCCCCATCATTAACTTCATCATCCTTCACTTCACAAGCAACTAAGACCTCTGGGACCCTACGGATACATTTCTTCAGCAAATTAACACGGAAGACTGTTTTCTTCTTGCGCCTATCCCCCATATCTACTTCATAATCCAATGTTCCAACGTTCTTACTGATTGTGTAAGGGCCTAACCACTTAGCTTCTAAGGCATTAGAACTAAAGAGTCCCAAAAAAGTATCGCCTCGTCTCGAAAAAATGGCTCGTGCGCCAATACGGTACTCGCAAACATAATTTGAAGATATTGTGAACAAGTGCTGGAATTTCAGCTTTCATTTGACACCCTATTTTTGATAATTGACTGAGAAACACCGAAGTTATGAACATTTAAAACCCTCAAGGTCAATTTTTAAAAGTTGCTAATTTCATTTTCTGCACTGTACAAACCAGTAGCGCATACCTAAGGATCAAGATGAGGTGAGTTTAGTCACTGAAGCTTGCGGGGTTTTTTTCCACACCATATGTCATTGGATTCTTACCATCATCCGTCAAGATATTGTTTTGTTTTCATCTTATTAATGATAAGAAACAATATAAAACTTCAGATTCAGCTGGTAGGCATTTCTAGCCTTAAAAACATCGCACACCGTTGTTCGTCCTCTGTGTAGTCTGGTATCTGCGCCATGTCTTTAAATGCCAGTAATGACTACCAATTGAATGTTGTTTCTCTCGTTTTATGTCGTTTTTTTCATTATTTATAACAATGAATTAATGAAAAAATCCATATCTTGATTATTGTTGATGGATAATGCTTAGATACCAATGACCGCGTGTTTCAGTGACTAAACTCACCTCATTATCATCCTTACTCTTGCGTTACTGAAATTAGCAACTTTTAAAAATCGACCTTGAGGGTTTCAAAAGTTCATAACTTCAATGTTTCTCAGTCAATTGTCAAAAATAAGGTGTCAAATGAAAGCTGAAATTCAGGCGCTTGTACACAAATTCTTTAAATTACGTTTGCGAGTACCGTATTGGCACACGCGCTATTTTTTCGAGACGAGGCGATACTTTTTTTGGAGTCTTTAGATGCAACAACAACACCCCCTCCCCCTGGTTAGACGAGGGTTAATGCTGTGATATTAAAATTTCGCAAATATCTAGCAGAGATATGTTTCACAGGTTGTGCAAAGTTTGAATTATTCAACATCTATATTTTTGGAAACAATTGGTTTTCAACATATAAGGAGTTCATGTGAACCGGTCGATCAACAAACAAAGATTTTCATTTCAATGTAGACATACAATGTTGATGTTCACAATAATGTTGCTCATCAACATATATACATCCTATATATACTGCAGCCCCTTTCAAGAAAGGTCTAGGCATACTTATTGCGAAAATTGCATTTGAAATAATGGTTTACCTTGGATTTCATCTAGAAAAATAAATTACAAGGCACAGTAACCAGATTGCTTTAATAGCGGATAAATGTCAACCAAAGTGACTCGGAGGAGTGAATATTCAAGCGATTTGATTACCAGCATGAGACATGTGGATTATAGGTAATCTGATGCATATCTTGTGGGTGAAATGATTGGCACTCTGGTCTTCTTGATAAAGCACATATGACCACTGTTCAATTTTCTCTGGACTTAGCCGGCCACCATTTGTGTGTATTGTGTTTTGCACTGTGTATAACAGGTAAACCTTAAGCAAATTAGGTCACAAAGTTTTGTATTCTGATGCTTTTAGTATTGAAATATGTACTGTGTGATTTGTAATGACTGTCATGCTTTCTATAGTCCTGTAACAATAGCTCTCTAACATAACAACATAATCTAAAGCAAGTAAGCTTTGAAAAAAAAGGTCACTGAGTTTGCATCATTGAATTTGCAGTTAGTAAATTAGGATTCCAATGCATATTTTATGGGTTTGATATTTTGGTAATTATGCAACTACCATTCCATCATTTAAAATACAAGGTGTCCAAAAATTAACTGCATAATTTTAAATCAAGATTATTATTAGGGACGCACCATTAGACTTCCAGGTGGGGGGCTGGAAGTTTTTCAGAAACAAACAACTTGACTCACTATGTAAGAGAAAAAAATAATTTGACTCACTGCTTGAAAAAAAAAATAACTTGACTCACAAAATAACTTGGCCCTTATTACTTACAATTATATACTGTTGTGCACTATTTAAAGATAAGCATAATAGCTCATAATGCTAGAGTTACGCTTTGACAAATGAAAATGATCTTAATAAGCTTTATATAATTATTAAGACAAAACCACGATCAAACATCTTCGTATTAACATTGTGAAAGCTGTTTCGCTACATAGGTCATCAAAATATTAATGAATGATCCCTCCCTTGTATGTGGGTCGCACATTTATTTTTCTACTCAATATTTAAGTGCGCTTTTTACGTTTGACGTAATTTACGTTGTAATTGATTTTCAAAAATTGTAATGGCATCATGTTTAGTACTAAAATAATTCTACAAGTCTCCTCTATCAAAACATATGTATATTATAGGTACCATGCGAATGTTGGTTTTAAAGTTAGAAATATGCAGTTAATTTTTGGACACCCTGAACATGAATTCATATCATGTAAGCAAAAATACTATGTAGGTCAAATCATTATGTTGCATGTAAGTGTGATTTTCATATTGCGCAAAAGAAATTTATGAGTGGTCGACTTCGATATGGAAAACATTTCTTATCTTTTCAACCATCATGTAAAACCCCCTATCCAGTTCTTACCTGCTCAATGTTGTATTACTGACACTATGGGTAACTTCCAGACCTGATGTCCATGTCCACTGTTTTAACATTTAGGACAGAATCAAAGCCACTAAATTGCGTTGGGGGTACCACTCCTCCCCCTCACAAATGAGAGTGATTTACCTTCTATAACATAATACAGGTACCCATTTATAACACTTAGACGGGAAGGAACAAGGAGGATACATAATGGTTGATTGGCAAATGCTTTTCACTATGTCTATGTTTTCTGATGTAACAGCTCATGCTCTCGTTACAATTACCTAGTGTTAGCAGATTTTCTTATGGATCATCCTGTATTACACCTTTAACTTCCACATTAAAAGTCATCGAAACCTGATTGCTCAGTAGATCAACATTGATCTCGGAGGAGTGGATACTTAAATGATTGAGCTAAACTTACACCCACTTTTATGCATTATTATTCGTCATGAGTTCGTTAGAAATACGTTTAATACATTAGCTACACCATTTTGTCCGTTGTGTTAACTCATTATCCATACGGTGTTCGCCCGTTTTGCACACTTTCATTTGTTAAACTTGTTTACGTTAATCTTACGTTAGTCTCTATACTGTGACGTGTGACTGTGTTCTTTTTATCTACTGGTAACCACTGTTACTGATTTTTAACATGTACTCTAAAGTTGTACATGTACATAACAATTAATCTTCACGCAAAACGGTTCATTTAGCTGCTTATGTTGGTGTTAAAACTTGGTGGATTTTGAGTACTGTGTGTAATTGCCATGATACCTATTACTAAAAGAACCTGCAATTAATACACAACCCCCTTGTCTATAGTCTAAAGTTGCATGTAGTAAGTTACAAAGCTTTGTATAAACAAAAGAGGTCGTTGAATTTTGGATTTTTTGGAGTTACATCTTTGATTATTAGGATTCTAATGCATATCCTGTAGGTTTGACACTCTGATGATGATTTTTAAGTGATGTAGAATATATGCACTGTATACATAAACACTACTAGACTAGCCAATCTATGAAAATCCATTGGGGTACGTGGACAAAATTGCAACACACGATTTTTTGGTTGAAATTAACTGTTGATGACCTCCCGAACAACATATTCAAAATGTAGGAAAATGTAAGCTTGTCAAAGTTGTTTAATTTGCATAAAACAAAATGGCTGCCAAAACAAGGGGTGAAATTTCAAAATTAATCAAATCTTGTTAAAAACCACATCAACATGTTCCTCTCATCACAAGGAAGCAGGGAAAATTATGCTTTTACTTATGTCTGATATATGGTTCTGGAGTTAAAGTCAAAATGTGAAAGGTCATATCAGAGGTCACGGATTTGGCCCTATGGGAGTCCAAAATTTCAAAAGTGTCCGATTTTACGTCAAACAACAGATTTACTAGCGTATAAGGGGCCGCTTCAAATCTCAAACGGCTACTGACCGCCCCAAACCGGCGGTTCCGGGCGGTCAACCGCCGGTTGAGTTTTGAAGTGATCCCTAAGTCAACTCTGTATGCTTTATGTGAGTTTTAAATTGCGCCTTAGATATTTAGGAGTTTTCATCTTGAAAACCATCCGTACTGCTCCCCCATCACCATGCATGCATACAACCCTACCCAGTACTGACCTACTCAATGTTGTATTGCTGATACTATGGATAACTAATGTCCCTGATTAAGTAATGATAACCCTCTTTGGTGTTACCAAATTACTTCCCACCAGAATGTATACATTTCCACTTTCTTCACATTTAGGAGAGACTCACACTCTTCTTACTTGTGAGGGGTGTGCTCCTCCATCGCAGATGAGACTGATTTACTTTCCAGAAATGTATACATATAAACACGTATTGCTATCATTTAGATGGAAAAGAGCAAGGCGGATACAGAGCTATTCTCAAGGACTGTTTGCCAAATTCTTGTCATGCTGTCACGAGGGACAAGGTGGATAGAGAGCGATGCATAAGGAATGTCTGCCAAATGCTTGTCACGCTGTCTATGTTTTGTTATGTAACAGCTCAGACTATTGTGTAAATACTGATGATTAGTGTAAGCAGAAGTCCTTACATGAACACTACCTTGTATTACACCTTTAACTGTTATCATGGCGGGCAAAGAAATCGGATTGATAGTAGATCAAAACCCCGGGACTTTTAAATGTCAAAGTGATGCGGAGTAAATATTTAAGGCATGTGAAATCCCCCATGACGCATGTAGATTATCAGTATTCTGATGCGCATCTTGCGAGTGACAATGATTGACACGCTGGTTATAACTCATATCAAGCACCTGTGACCATTGCTCAATCATAACGTTGTGTGTCTGTTTTTGTGCAAAAATTAGGTCATTGAGTTAATAGTTATAATATATAATATATAATAAGTATAATTGTAAAGAGTAGTTGATAACAATTCTGGTCACAACCATTTCAAACCAATAGCCAATATTATTGTGTTTGTTTCTTACTTATGTACTCTAGATGTTCCAAGCAACAGGATGGGTAAGTTTCAGTATATATATTACACCTTACAAATTTGGAATACGATTTAGTTATAATATATAATATATAATAAGTATAATTGTAAAGAGTAGTTGATAACAATTCTGGTCACAACCATTTCAAAGCACCTGTAACCAATATTATTGTGTTTGTTTCTTACTTATGTACTCTATAGCTGCACACAACTATAGCGTCGGCTTACGAGTTGGCATTTTGGTATTACACTTTGCTAAATCATTTTGAAGGTAATGTCGATTGACAGTCTAGTCATTGGTCTTGAAAAAACACCGTTCCCTCTATTCATAATGTATGCTGTATGTAACAGTATTAACTCTACTCGCTATGACGTTAATAACACAAGTATGCCAAATGATGTTGATAGTTTAGGA
>JXSR01S001393.1:58254-69220 GCA_000969725.1 Ophiothrix spiculata
TATTACCTTAACAAAAGAGTTGCAAGCCAAAGCAACCCGATTGTTTTATGTATAGAACAAACTTAGAGAAGTTTGTCACGCTGACTATGTTTTCTTATGTAACATACCTCAGACTCTTTTTCAAATAACAGTAATTAGTGTCAGCAGATTCCAATCCTGAATACAATCTTGTATTGCACCTTTACTAACAATTTATAGAAACCTGATTGATTACCAGATCCAACATTACAGTAAACCAAGAGTCTCTTAAGTGCGTAATTTGTTTTTGATTTCTGATGCTGTGGAGCTTACGACTCTTGTACATGTATAAATAACCGTGATCAGTGCAAGTAGGTTCCAATCCTGATTAAAACCTTATATTACATCTTTAATTTATGAGTTACAAGGCACAATAACCCGATTGCTTAGTAAATCAAACGGACTGTAAATGTTAAGCAAAAAGACATAAGATGAAAATTGATTGACATGCTGGTTATACAAAACACCTGCAACCACTGCTTAATCATTTCAGAATTCTGAAAAATGTTTTGTATATGTAACAAGTAAGCTTTGTGTTAAGTGGGTCATTGAGTTTGCATTTTAGTATTAATTTCACAACCACACCGCAAACGGATAAAAGGAATCTGAGTTTTACACTTTATAGGGGATAAATAATATTCTGCTGAATATAGTTTGTGTGAAAACGAATTACCTGCTGGTCATAGTTCCTAAAATAACTTGCAATAACCACTCTGCGAATATATACACAAACATTGTATGTATACAAAAATACTAAGGGCCCTCTTTAAAAATTAATTAGTCAACTATTTATGTAGTGTGTACCACAATTTATATTGTGCTAAATAAATTCAGACGCTTTCGACTTGAACAGCTCTCTCTCCATCCACAACACGTCCAACCAAACTAATATACTAACATCTCTTGTAAATCACGTGTATTTTTGCAGTGAAATTATTTGAATACAGTACCCCTCCTTTGAAATACAGATGCTTATTTCATTGATTGATGCCCATTGCCTAGTAGTACTTGTTCTTAGCACTTAGAA
Source organism: Ophiothrix spiculata (assembly GCA_000969725.1). NCBI lineage: Eukaryota > Metazoa > Echinodermata > Ophiuroidea > Amphilepidida > Ophiotrichidae > Ophiothrix > Ophiothrix spiculata. Next base: position 59,300 of record JXSR01S001393.1, read on the forward strand.
TAGACTCGAGTCTGAACACATATCCTATTTAATACTACTCTAATACTCTATCCACTACGCCACAGCGCTTGTGGTATCTGGAACTAGGTTTGCACCCATAACCTGTTGAATGGAAATCTTACACCGTAGAAACTCAATGTATGGCTTGTTTGCCAGTCAATGTTTTGCCTCATCATAACAACTTGTCTGAGAAACTTATTAAGAGTACTAGGTATGTTGGTTGTGGCAAAGATCATGTTTTAAAATGATATGCAGTACCCCTCCTTTGAAATACAGATGCTTATTTTATTGCATCTAAAGTAGGGTATATATGCATTATGTATATAAAGTAGGGTATATACCCACTTACCAAATGCTTACTATACAAAAACCTGCATTCTATCAACTGACGACACCCGATTTCCAGAAGTCAAGTTATGATCCGTCAAAGATTATCAGGGAGAAATGTGTATAACTAATATAAGCACGTTCAAAGATAAGTAAGCCCTGTATTTTCTTGATTGTTTTACAAATATGCAGATTTGTTTCACATTTCCTATCATTTTCTTGAAATGAAACCTTGGTGGTATTTTGTCTTAAGCTTGTCAAAAAATCAATTTCGACAAATTACGACTTTAACAAGTATTTTCACCTGTAGCGTAAAATGAAGTATCTGGCATTTACGGCTCATACGGGCTGGACAGCTACATATACATTATTTACTGTTGTTAGGTCATAGCTTATCTTTAGGCTACTATGATCTAAAAACATGAACACTCAATTTAAAATGTAATTGGATTAATGTACTTTAAATTACTTTCCAAAAGGAATATTACTTTCTAAGATATTTCTGTATCAGAAATGCTTAAATGACATTCAAACTCGTGCTGGTATTTACATTGAGAACATTGTCAAACATTAATTACATTCAGTATTCTCAAGTGTATAGTAACAGTTTATAATTGGGTGTCTAGAAGTGTTTCTGCGGAATAGTAACATTGTTACGTGCTAATTTGATTCCGTTCTCAGGATTTTGGTTGTTGCGCAGTGATAACATGTATTTGTCTATGATTACATTGCTATTCCCTGATAATCTGTCGACTCAATCACACGATACGGTAATGCTGCAGGGGGTTTCAGGACAAATACTATTATTCAAAAGTATCTAAAATTGGCAAAAGTGTCTCAAGATAAGAATAATCTCAAAATGTATCTCATATTTCTTATTTTTTGGTAAAATGAGATACATTTGAGATGATTTTTCAATTCGAGACACTTTTGCTAATTTGAGATGCTTTTGAATACTAGTGAAAAGACAGCGGCAGAATGAGATAAAGGGGGAACAGATGAAAGGTATACAAAGGTGGGAACGTTGGAATGGGGTAGCTGAATATGTTAGGAATGAAAAGCAAAATATGTTTAACAATTGAAAAGAAGGAAGGGCTATTATGTGAATAAAACAGTGCTCAATATTTTGTATTAACGAAACTACTGTGTAATATTTCCCTGAAGGGAACACTTCACCATAACAAGTATATTATTTTCTCAACATTGAAATATGACGATGTAAACTCTGTTAAGAGGAACACCCTGAAAGCTTATATCTTGCTCGTGCATAGTTCAAACAAAGCCAAAGCTAAATTTAAATGCACGGTAATTAAGAGTATGACTTACATTGATAATACATCGATAATGCAGGTCTCCCCAATTAAATGATTAAATTCAGAATACCGTATGTGTCTACCCTTAAGTATCAATTATTGATCCTGTAACTCAGGCAATGCTTGAGGGTTTCACATTAGCATGTTTTATGTATGCTGGTTCACAAACGCTTGACAAAACAAGTAACCGTTTTTGATAGAGAATCCTCATCAATAAAAATGTGTAATCATGAAAAATTGAGTTTATCTCTCCGACCTCCAGGGGGTTATACTGATGTTTCTTTCACCGCCTTTATCACTCCCACCTCCAGGGAAGTCAGTCTTTCTCCACAAATTTCTTTTATCTTCTTTTTCAATATTTTTGTTTATAGAAATAACGAATGTAAATAACCTAGTTAATGAGGCGGTAAAGCTTAGAAAGTAGCGTTCTGCGCTTATCATAGACTAAGGTTATAACATCTCATGGGTAAATTAAATGAATTATAAAAACATATTGTCTGTTATCACTCTTATAATACCTTGATCAGTTCGTGACATAGTTCTTATCGTCTATCAATGGCAGGCTGATCCACTTCCAAGTCTTGAGATCAACGACAAGCACCTGAAGACCACTCATTTTGTGACGATGTATAACAACAAAATGATGTGATTACTATGATAGATTATGGTCTATTATAACTATGTGCGACTAAATTCTAGTTAAGCGCAGTGGAGATGCATAGGTAGTAATATAAATATAGACTATTCAGTACGTAAATTTAACTGCAAGATTGTAAAAAATATCCTCCTCACTTAAGTCTGATTAGCCAAGAAATTTAAACTAGTTTTGGTAAAACAAAGATGCAATGTTTTGACATAGAGTTGAATAATACAGGGTGTCCACGGGTGATTTATACCCGGCTATCGGATTTTTATAAACTACACTCTAAGAAAACCAGGATCAAATATGAAACAAAAAGGATCAATTTTGATCCTTTTAGGTATCAAATATGAGCTTACCCTTTCCGGATCAAAGTGATCCGATAAGCAGAAGCAGATATCAAAAAGTTTGATCCAAAATGGGATGTAATATTTTTATTAAATGATGCTGAAACGGATCAAAAAGTAAATGTTGCTTGTGATCCTACTTCAGGATCAAACTCAATCAAATGTTCCTTCTCCAGGATCAAATTTATCTGGAAACTTATGTTGCTTTTGGTCAGATTTGACAGGTAATCTTGTTGGGTGTAAAATAGAACTCCGAATGCGATTCATTTTTTCATGTACTGGTAAGGGGACAACAACAAAAATGACTCATAAACGTACAAACCAGTAGCGAAGACCTAAGGATCAAGATGAGGTGAGTTGGGTCACTGAAGCTCGCGGTTTTTTTTTCCTAAACCATATGTCATGGATTCTAACCATCATTCATCAATATATTGTTTTTGTTTTCATCTTATTGTTAATGATGAGAAACAATATAAAACTTCAGATTCAACTGGTAGGCATTACTAGCCTTAAAAAACATCGCGCACCGTTAGTCTTTATACCTTTAATGCCAGTAATGACTACCAACTGAATGTCGTTTCTCTCATTTTATGTCGTATTTCCAACTATGCACAATATCTGATGAGAGCTGCCTATACTTGCTAGTACTTTGCAAATGTCAGACAAAATTCTACAGATGCTTGCAAATATAATATTAACTTGACTTATTGCGAAAAAGATCTGATGCATTAAATATAGCATCCCGTCTGAGATACCATCACGTATTTTTTCAACAAATCCCCAAGTTCTTCTGTTAGTGTTGTTTGAAACGAATGTGTTACATTCGACAGATGTAACACATGATGTAAAACCAGCCGTAAATGCAGCCTTTTTTCATTTTATGTTGTATTTAAATATTTTCAAAGACCATGTTATAATGATTAAAATGACACCTCGATAAACTTCACTTGTTTTCAAAAAGTCAAGATATAGTCCGTCAAATGTTGTCAGGGAGTAAAATATATAACTGAGATAAATGTGTCCAAAATCAGTAAGCCCTATATTTTATGTTGATCGTATTCAAAATTAATAGATAAACTATATATCCACGATCATGATCTTGAACTGAAACTTTGCAGGAGGTTTGAATAAGCATAAGGATAGTGATTCTGTCATAAAACAATGTCAGAAAATGGAGATCTTAGCATGTGTAGCGGCAAATAAAGTTTGCTGCATTTACGACTTGTTTAAAATGGAAGGTATCAAATATTCCTTTTTTTTGTCATTTAAGTAGGGATGTCAATTAGTGTAGACAAATCCGTGCTGGGTTGGAATTTATGTTCAAGTACCTTCACTTTAGACTTCAATAATGTTTAAAATAATTAAACATGTAACTATTGTTTCTTTTAATATTGAGGGGGTTCTTTTTAGTTTTTAATCATAAAACAAGTATATTACATGCAGTTGATTGAATGTTCGTATGTTTTCATAAATGAGCAGCTCCGTGTGAAAAATTGACAATAGGTCGCCGTTCAAACTCAAATTAAGCCCAGTTCTGCAGTAAAGCGCGTTGTACAAAAATGCATTTTCCGATGTGATTCACTCTCCTTTAGGCAAAAAGTAAACAACTATTTTAAAGGAGATAGATCCATCGTTCCATTTATGAAGGACACTTTTTGGACACCACCTCTTGTACTCCACAGTAGTCGATCAAAACCCCAGAGCACCACCCGATCGGAGATCTCTCAATACTTTTGCAATCCCTGGATGACGCAGGACGTCTCCGAGAAAGTGTCTTACATCACTACAACCGGTAGATATTCGTGATCAAAATGGTATATTTTTTTACTTTCAACGATGAATTAATCATTCCGGATTTTCCATTTCAAAGTACACACTACCACACTTTTCCACGTGTTTTATAAATATCCACCAGTTCCCGGCATAAACATTTTCTGGACATTGCAAAACACGCCCAAGTTTTCTTTCGTCTTTTTGGATGGTATAAGTTAAAATCATTGTGAATTTGTTTCAATATCAGAATGTTACTCACATGCACCCCTCTTTCATGTCATTAATCCAGTAAAAATCAGTAAAACATTGTAGATATAAACACTTTTAAAGATTACGGGAGTAAGTACAATTAATGTAGCTGTCATTATTTCCTGTACCTTACCGGCTTAACGTTAGTGGCTGTGCTGTGTTGATTTATTCACCCTACTCCCATTGTACATCTGAAACACCTTGTTAATGGGTCCATTTGTTGAAATTGAACAAATGACTTCAAATTTGGGCTGATATTTTCAATACGAAGTGAAATAAGGGATTTTGTTGGACGCTTACCTACTGTCAGGCACTGGTAGAAGAAAAAATATTTAAAACAGATCAGTTTCTTTAATTGTTTGTCATTTTACACGCCCGTAAATTCCTTATGTTGACGTTTTCCCTAATTTACCCCTATTTGAAGCACAAATAGCGCAATAAAGTGTTTCATATCTCTGGAACCGCTTGACCTACAAATTTGATCTTGGTGTCATTTTACTTTGGAAACAGTGTACAATTCGAATGTGTCACGAAAACAAATTGAATAGGAAATTTAATTTTCTCGTTGATATCCCTAATGTAATAAGAGTGTGAAAGTATGGCGTTGTATAGAACTAGATACATTTTTAACGCAATATGAAACAAAAATACAATATTGCAATTAGCGGATATATCATCCCCAGTGATTTCCAAGTGGGTAGCCAAATATCCACAGTTGACCTGCCAAAAAGTGCCCTATTTTCTTTGATGTGTTGTTACTTCTTTAATTTTAAAGCTTTATTTCCCACGAGAAACAACAAATGTGTCATAAATTGCCTGTACAAAATTCGGATAGAATTAACTTTCAATATATGTAAACAAGCATGGTTGCACTTTGTACATATCTTAAAATAAATTGTGTTAAGATTTTGTCACAATAGCCTTCCGGTGTTCGTACGATTAAAAATATTTATTTGATTACTTCGTAAGCTTTCGTACGAACGAATTGCGGTGACTTTACGAAAGAGTGTTTACTCATAATCAGTTCGCAAGGTCGCATACATTTCTACTGTGTTTGTACGATATAATTGATGGTCAGGTTAGCGATCAATTTTCAATCAATAAAGTACAAGAATAAAGTGTGAAAAAGAGCAGACAAGACGAAATAGAGAAAAAAAAGTCAGGAAGGGTATTAAGAGAAGGTATCGAAGGAAAACTTTAAGAACAAAAATCAGTAGGGTAAAATTGATTTACGGCACAAAATACCGTCATTACAACAACATTCCCCTTGGCGCCACTATCACAAAGCATACTCGCACTTAAAGACTCTGCCACACATCACCGTATAGAACATTGCCCTGAAAAGACATTTTATAAAGATGAACATTTGTCAGATATTTGTACAAAAATATACATATTCTTGCAAACGTCGTACAAAGTTCATTCTTAAATTAATCGTACGTATCTCTTATAGCTTAAAGTGAGGAGGATATGATATATATATGATGACACTTAAAATAAAGTAGGTCATGTATAATGGTGCATTTACAGTCCGGCGATTCAATCAAATTTACAAACCGAACTACATGTAATGCATTTTAGAAAACAACAGTAGCTTATGCGCTCAAGAGTGAGTGCTCTGTTTCAATGCCATCTTGGTTCATTAATGCATCATATTTACCAAAGAAATGCACATGAATAAACCGAAAATTGTCAAGTTCATCAGCATAGTACTGAATTATTGATTACCTGACACCTGATCTGATGATTCTCAAGAGTGATGTCACTGCACATCATTTATTACCACGCTCTAATGAACACACACCACATCTATGTCAGCCAGACTCACTTTTGGATCATCTCATCACTCTGTGATCTCATTCATTAAAGGTTATATGCAAAGAAGGTGAACACTAAGCAGTAATGAACCAATTGACACTAATATAGGACGCATACACAACAATTCCTGCATTGTTTTGCTTCCCAATAAAAATAAAAGCATTTTTAGAATACACAACACAAATCTATACCACTTTGAATCCACTGAATTATGACATGCATAAAGGTTACCTGACCTGTGCAACCAACTTCTGCAGTGCATAGAAGTGCATAGAGTTAAAGCAGTATTTTTTTGTGTTGAAATTTTTCACTTACCTGTTATTGACTGGTATTAAAATAATTATATTCCAGATGATGCTTTACAATAATGTATGAATCTCAAATGATATTAAAGGTAAATTTTAAAAAACTATTTTCAAATTAAACACTGTTTCTGGTCAAAAGTCAAAAAATATTTCAATATATAACACCAAACCCCCATTGGTTTGCATTGTGACTGGCAACACTGTATAATTCGTGGGTAACCCTTATTCTTATCATTTTTGGGTGTTGCTTGGATCATTAGTTTTTGTGAGATGGTCATTGAGTAATAGTAATATAGTAATAAATCTTATTTTGCTGTTGCTTTGGTGAAAATTGGTTACTTTTGTGTTTAATTTGTTTGATACAGCTGAATTCTAGACTTTGATGTCAAATATGGCCAACCTTTGCATATAACCTTTAAGGCCATGTCACATATCACGTACCGTGCGAATAACGTACTAATTATGGACACTGGTTTGGTAAACGATTACATGTATTTCAATGACAAACCCAGTGTACGTTACTAGTTCGTTATTCGTACGTTTCGTGATGTGCGACAGAGCCTTTTAGTATTGCCCTTTTACAAAGACAGTACAGCGACTCAATGTTGTAATGAATTACAACGAGTTCATTGTCAGGCATAATGTGTTGTTTTCGGGTATCAAGTTGCTGAATTCATTTCCTTGGTCTAAAAGCATTCTGGGGAAGAACTAATATTATTGATATTGGATTGAACTGCTATTTTTTCTTAAATATTTTGATATGATACCTTTTTGTTGTCGCAGCGTCAGTAATAGGGAGATGATAAATAAGAGCATGTTATAATGTCGATACTTTCTTCAGCTTCAATTATAGCACTTTACCTACAGCCATTCAAATATGCGTCCCTTTGAAACAAATCAATATTGGACATGTTTGAAAGTCTTCAATGTTGCCTTTTATATATTGAGATGAGAAAATTTGTAGTCTGATGTTTTACGTCTGCTGGCTATATTAGCAATTACGTTACGCACTACATTAAACCTTTTACTTTACTAAATAAAGGCAAGAATATAATATTTTCATAATGTATTCAAGAATGTTTTCAGCAAAACAACTCAAACGCATAATATTCAATGTTCAGACCTTAATCAATTAAATCAAGAAGACCCAGGAGACAAACACGCACTTGTTTAACAAATTCTCCCTTCTGTTGATTGTCAATGCAGTTCACCTTCAAAGTTGCGTCGCCTATTATGATTGGTACATTAAAGTGTATGTATTACTTTGTCTAGAAGTTATCTGTGGTACATTGTAGATAGACGAAACAGTAATATAAAATTTATGTCCTAGTGGTCTAAATATTAAGTTTATGATAATATTGAGTATTCTTTTCAATCTAAAATGAACGAAGTGGCAAGCAAGCTTAATGACGCTTAGAAATGTCCACATTAAATAAATTGATCCAACGAATGTATTTTCCTCGGATAAAGTTTGACATTAAAAACCATAAAACAATCGGTGCTGTGTAGAAGAATAATGACGCTGACGGTATTTTAATTTTGACTATAGTTTCCTCAAAATACATTTATGGGCCTTCCTAAGCCTTTTTCTATAACACGTCTTCCTGAGGGGTGGGGGGGGGCCCCCCCCCGTGATTTTGAACTTATATTGTTTGATAATATAGTATAGGGTTGGGTCTGCTCTTTCCATTGATACCAAGATCATGAAAATTGGTCGGGGCGTTATTTAGTTATGACGTCACAAAGTATTTCCGTTCCGAAAAAGTGGATTTTTGGCAAAAATGTTCAAAATCGTTATACAATTTTCTAAATGTCCGATTTTCGTCAAATGTAGTGTTAATAAATGAAGAAATTGACAATTCTAACATGTCTTGTAAGTTAAAAGTCCATATCATGCAGATATTTTTCAAAATGGCGATTTAAAAATTTTCGAGGTGGCAACCACCCCGGACTTTGACGGTCTACCATAACTCCACCTTAGGTGGTATCACCAATTGTTTTCCCATCCAAATGAATGCAAAGGAGGTAAAAACAAGTACCCAAATGCTCACTGTCGCTTTATTTTGCGTTTTGGTGAAATTGGCGATCATCAGTTAGGGGGAGGGTACCCCCTTAGGAAGACGAGGGATAAAAGAAATTTGGAACAGAAAAACTGAAATACGGTGTTATGACAATATTTGTCACCATACGTTGCCTAGATAACGATATACACGAACCAAGCCTATGTTGATTAAATTATTAATATCCCACTCATATTTCTTTTGTAGAATTTACCATAAAACAAATCACATTTTATCACAGAAAACATAATTTTCTTCAAGAACACAATTTTTGACACTGCCTGTGGGTATCACTTTTTAAAAATAAGCACCTTAGGAAAATGGATGTTTGGTGAAAAATCAGTGTCAATCGAAAATTAAGTATCACTCATTATTTCTAACTGTCCCATATGATGTGCGTGTTACAATTATTGTTACATTAAAAACATTAGATTCAATAGAAAACACTCTGAATGTCTTTATTTAAAACAAAAGTAGAATGCGAATTTGTCTTATTAGCACGTCTTTATTCCAGTAGCATAAGTACAAATTAACGATTTAGTATGTTGCTCAAAAGCAGCTACCTCTCGAAAGAAACACACCATGTCTTTAGATCGGATGTGTATCAAAGTCAGTTATTCTGAACGTTTCCAAAATATACATTTTATTGCTGCATCTATGATCTTTCAAAAAATACCTCTCCTTTGAAAATGCGTGTAAACATGGCTGAGATAGAACGTCCGAGAGACGCTAGACCCCAAACAGTTCTTGCTCTTTACGTTCATTTATACCCAACTCTCGACTTCCTAGGGGGGTTAACCCCAAGCCTGAGTCCCTAGCCCCCAGACTCGCTCAGTTTCAAAATGGCGGATCAAAATTGCGTCGCTCGTCTTGGGGCCTGAGAACGATCCGCAAAAAAAGCGGGAGCACTTTTTGATGGATTTCCATCAAACGCGTCTGCGTATTATGCAAATTAATAGTAAATAAATAGTATCTGTAACAATGTTGTTGCGATCGCTAAATATATTTTGATTACGAGATTCACAATATTGAATTTGCCGAAGATATTAATACTAAATCATGAATATTGATGAGAAAGTTTAAAGGGAC
>JXSR01S001394.1:16978-27929 GCA_000969725.1 Ophiothrix spiculata
ATATAATAATACATCCTTTTAAATATAGCCAACCATGTTTATTATCAACAAAAAAGTCAAAATCCCAAAGCTTAACCCCAGTGCAATACTCAACAGTGACATCTACCAAGATGAATCGCTTGCCATCATCCTCCATGATGCTAATGCCTTCCGGCTGTTTTGGCAATTTGCAGCGTCGTTGTTCTTATGGCGGTAGACCTCTTGATCATGATACAATTAACCATAGTGTTTATCGGTGAAAAACAGGCAAATTCAAAGTAACACATACATTTAGGGATGACTTTAATTGATCATATGTTGTACTTTGGGACATGGGTGCTAGAAGCTGATTGATCATTTTTAATCAACACTCGATCCTCACATGCAGTGGCACTGAAGTACAGTGATGCATTAATTTTGGAATAAGTTTTTGGGGTTATCACATCAAATTTGTGTAAAAAGTTATATCCAGATATATGACGATAATTTTAGAAATGAAAATTAATAGAACAAATAGGACCAAGTATACTTGAGGGCCCTTCCAAAATTTTAGGGTTGAAGTAAGGGTTTGGGTAGAGTGTGTTTAGGGTTAGGGTTTGGGTCGGGTCATGATTAGTGAGTTAGGGTTGGGTCATAGTTAGCGAGTTAGGGTCAGATCATGGATGAAGTATTTGATGGGACCTACAGTATACCATTTCTGAACAAAACGTAAGTCAATTTTAAGATAATACCAGTATATATATAAACTCAGCTGTAATAAATAAATAAATTAAAAAGTTAATTTATTTATTTATTTATTTATTAATAAATAATTAATTAATATTAAATAGATTAATTAAATAATCAATTAATAATAAATAAATAAATTAATTAATTAATATTAAATAAATAAATAAATATATAGATATATATAGATAAATAAATAAATAGAGCTTGATCCTTATCTCTACTCAAAGAGGGTCAGAATAGAGCAAAAGAGCCTTGATTCATGAGATAATTTATAAATAAACAGACATGACTTTCCTTGACACTCATGTCTCCTGTTTTTCTTTTCTATGATAATTAAGACTCGTCATGTGAGTGCAAGAAAGTCGTATCTGCAATGGCTGTCCTAAGTAAATTTATTTTACAACTTGTCACAAGAATGTGAAAAATTCCTCAAAATTTCACTGTCTTATATCAGCTGAAGAACCATTTCAAGAACCACTGACCCAAGACTGGTGATTATACAGTGTGCAATCCAAATTTATGACAAATGGCAGTTATTGCAGATACGACTTTCTTGCATTCACATGATGAAGTCAAATGTCACTTCCAGAAATCAATGAATAAAACATGTCAAAATATGTCCACTACAGGCCAAAAATAAAAAGTTGTTTGCTTGTCCTCAATCAACCGACTGACACTAATTTTTCTATTTTATGTACAAAAGAATTCTTAATTTTTTTTTCCCTCTTTAGATTTTTGCATTTTGAAAATGCAGAAAAAATTAATTTTATAGTTCATGTTAAGTATTTGATTCATTTTGACACCAAAATCTTATTAGCTCATATTGATAGCTCATATTCATATACATATACAGTGGGGTTTGATAATAAATAAAAAAAGAGAAGAAAAAATATTGACTGACCGACCCAATTTTTCAAATTCAATTGAGGACAAGCAAACATTTTTTTTTTGGGGGGGGGGGGAAACCCTCATTAAATTCCCACGATACAGGCCTTCACATCAACCTTACAATGTTATCTAAATGTAATTTTTTTATTAGATTTCTAGAAATTGATATAATATGATGTTACCTATTAATGTAAATATTCTACAGTAGAAAAAAGTATTAATATTCCATTTACTACCTAATCATTATTTTGATAAAAAAGAATTCACCCAAAGTCAGAGCCTCATCAAGGTAAAGAAAACCATTTACCATGACTTAAATAAATATGAATTCATACCTGAGACAAATATTTGTCTCAGTTCATACCAAGTCAAAATTTTACCTCAACGGTGTAACACAAAACCATACATATTTTACAATGACTTCAATAAATATGAATTCGCTCAAAGAAAACGTTACCTTTTCATTGATATGATGTCTTAAATTATTCCATTAATATTAACATCCAATATATATCCACTACGTTCTCATCCTAGCATTCAACGCATCACATCACCATAATAGAATTTAAAAATAATAAACAAATTAAAAAAATTCCAAGCTATGGATGATGTAATTCCCCAGGATTAATTCCTTAAAATTCCTCCAATTTTCTGGATATCATCATCATACAAGATATGGAGTAACCAACCGACTGAGTCAGCGAGCGGCTACCGTAGACAATTTAAGTTGACGTGCTGATACACGCGATGATATATATACAGCATAGTCGATTGACTCAATCCAAAACCAATATGAACTCCGGATTCTGACAACCTGCTTAATGCATCCAAGAGGTGGTAGAAATTTATATGACAGAAATTTTTGTAGGGAGTTAATTTTCAAGATGGCAGACAAATATACAGATTTTTTGTCTGGGGTAAATTTTTGTTGTGGTATAATATATTAGAATTTTTGTATGGGGGTATTTTTAGTAGGTGTTTATTTCCAAGGAATCTTCAAATAATTCAAACAGACATAGGGTTTTAATTTTTTCAAGTTGGTATAAAAGATATGTCGGTATCAGGGTCATGCCAAATCATGCCAAAAAAGTACAAGATTCTTGAAGGAGCACAATGAATTTATCACAATCATAAAATTCTGGGAAAATTTTGAGGCTGTAAAAATATGAAGAAAAAGGAAAGGTAATCTATCAAATTGATTTATGTGAGAAAAATTAATCAAGTAAAAATATGGCAATACTTGACGATGGTTGATGCATACATGAAAAATTGGGCCAGTAAAAATAGTGTGTAATTTTGCTGATGGTTAAAGTATCATGGCTATACATGAAAAATTGGGCCAGTAAAAATAGTGTGTAATTTTTCTGATGGTTAAAGCATCATGGCTATCCTAATTAATATGGAATTGATAATAATCATTGATAGGAAATGACTAGGTTGGCTTTGTGAATAATTTCATTATTATGTAATTTACGTTCAAAAATATGTTTAATCATTTGGAATATGTTTAGAATACCCTATCATTTTTAACCTAAACCTGATATCTAACACTAAATCCTAACCTTAATCTCAACTCTTGTCCCTGATCTCCCCCCTAGAATATTACAAATCAATATAACATAATATTCAAGTAAGGTCACTACAAGAGGTATTTGAACAGTTCTCTCAACAAAAATTAGGACTTACTTGAATATCCGTCCTGCATCCGCAAAACTGGTTAAAGGCGGGAAGTTGGTCATGTGGCCTACAGGATGAACCGTAGGTGACATGACTTGATGACCGATGAATAAATTGGAGATAAGCTGTATTTAAGATATCTAAGGCCACAAACAATTGGTGAAAAAGCTATACATAATGCATTTTAATTTTTTTTTAATGAGCAGTGTTTAATCATTTCTAACCTGTTTTTTCTTATTTTGTCATTTTTCTTACAAAAAAAGTCCATCCTAATTGCACAGGGAAAATTGTAACAAACCAGAGACCTCGTACCTATGACTTTGATTTGTTGAGATAAACCTACTAATTTTATTTTTGTAACTTAGCTGAACTAATAAAATTTGTTAATTTTGTGATACACATTTAAGATAGAATTAATACAAATGGTTAACACACTGCATACAGTAGAATACAAATCTTAAATAATCAAGTTCTTTACCCTTACAACTTCATATCAAAACAATAAAGACAACAGGGCCTATATTCATAAAACACTGCTAACTCTAGTTGGTTGCTAACCTATTGTATACCTGTCAAAATTTGACAGGTAGACAAAGAGTTAGCAGCCAACTAGAGTTAGCAGTGCTTCATGAATATGGACCCTGGTATTTAAATTAAATATATATTTAGTGGAGTGTGTCCTAAGGAATTGAGCTGAAATTAATGCTTAATTTACTGTATAATGCTGCTTAATGAAAAATGTGTTCAGATGTTTCCAGCCATGATGCTGATGAACAATAAATTAAATTATGGTAATTATGCTTCAGTTTGGTTTAATTGGGCACACTGACGTCAATAATCCCTGATTATGTCTCATGAAAATTGCCTTTAACATGAATTAAAAATCTTGGAATTTAAGAATCTCTAATTTGAAACAACAACAAAATATATGCATCTAGTAATCTCATTATTTTCTTATGATGCTTAATGTATATTAATTCCTCTCATAGTTACAGAGGTTTGTAACTGATGATGCCTGTCGTTAAGCTAAGACATCATTCTCCTTGTTACAAACTCTCAAATCCCCTTTATGTTATAATTGTGTACGTTTCCCACATTTTACCAATTTGTAATTATAAAGTGCCATTAAAATGTACTGAACATGTAAAAAACCCTATGAAATCCTACTTCCAAAATATGATGATAATAACTATTTTTTGCTGAATGTGAAGGAAATATACTGTTGAATTAGTAGATATACAGTGTTCAATATTATTTTCATGAGAGTAAAATACTTTTATTGTGACTTCTTGAATTAATAAATACATTTTTTGAAGAAAAATAAATAAAGTTACACAATCTCATGTTTGTTACAATTTTCTCAATTTTTGAGACTACATGTATTCTAAAAAAATTGCATACGTCCTTCCACATCTTGTAAATGATTTAACCAAAAGTTGAAAGTTAAATAATTTTTCAGTTATGGTAATTTGATGAAGTAAATTCTAGAATTAAAATTCCACATAAAGAAAAGTACATGTGTGTAATTGGTGCATTATGAGAAACAGTTGAAGAGAAAAATTACATAGATGCCTTTACTTATGTCATAATTTTTCATTTTAAACTGTTTTACCTCAAGTCTACTCTTATATCTCCTAACCCTAACATCACCGAACCTCACAAAATCCCATTCCACAAAATCAAATAAATCTCCAAATACGTCACAGACCGGAGTTAGCTATAGTCACGAAAACGCTGCCAGGACAGCGAATACCCGTTGGCTTGCCTCAGTGAGTGTTGGATCGGGAAGCGAGAGGTCCAGGTTCGATTCCAGGGGGAAACCACCCATTTTTAACATGTAAATTTCTGAGGAGATAGTTTTTAAACGAAGAGGTGCTTAAAGTGTTAGGGTTAATAAGGCCTATATATGTGTACAAACTAACCCTTACACCACCAAACCTCATAAAATCCCATTCCACAAAATCAAGAAAATTGCTTAAGTCCAAATACGTCACAGACCGGAGTTAGATATAGTCACGAAAACACTGCCAGGGCAGCGTATACCCTTTGGCTTGACTCAGTGAGTGTTGGATTGGGAAGCGAGAGGTCCCGGGTTTGATTCCGGGGGGAAACCACCCATTTTTAACATGTAAATTTCTGAGGAGATTCTTCGATTCTTGCATAAATTGGAAACAACCTTAAAGCTGTATCTTTAGTTCAATTATGATCGAGCTAATACATATTTGGTGCAACAAGTCTTTGTTATCTAATAATCTTATACACAATTCAAATGTATTTTCTAATAATAACAGAGGCTTGTTGATGAAAAATCAAAGTACCACACTTTTTTTGTATGCCATGTCACACATTAAACAGTGATCCTGTTATCAGAAAATGCATTGGAATTAACGTAACAAAGACTTGCGGCACCAAATATTTGGTACATGATGAAAAACTATAAATGTGACTCACCATATCAAAAGTTACCTTTAGGGTCCCAAAATCAATTGATTTTTTGGTCTCATCTGAAAAATTATATTTCAAGCTTTAAAATGACACCTTGCGTTATTGGATGTTCGATTGCAAAGTACATCCAAATTGGTAAAATGTATAGAGATGATTTGGAAAACTATAGTTCTGAGAAAATCAAGTATAAAGTTTTTGTACTGAGTGAGGATTTTTATCTTGGTTTTTTAACACATTTTCCGTATGTTTTGGATGTTGAAACCTGATTAATATGATAGAATACACTTCAAAAGTAATGTTTCTGATGAATTTAGAAATTCGACCTTGGACGTGACTTTTGACTATGCTTAGCTTCAATGGCCCGTATCTCGTAATTTACTATGCCTACCTTAAGGTACCTTTCAATATGGCGGGTTACATATATGGCATGCAACTCATTCCCAAGTGATACTGAATGTCCTATACTCAAATTGATTGCATTTTGTATACTCACAGTTCAACCTTATTAGAAATGGACTCCAGGAATAAATTAATTATTCACATCTCGTTACACTTGCCATCTTAGACATATGGCATGAAAATGAAATTGAAAACAATTACAAGAATACTGACTATGGTATGAAAATTAGCTAAAATTATTTGTAACAGGAAGTATGACAGGTTTTTCTCCAAGAGACAAAATCTCCATAAAAAAAACACAAACTGTTGTGCTCATTTTAGAGACACAGGCATCTAAAAAAGAATTTGTTCCCCAAAATTCAAATGATTTACCACACAAGGTTTCAAAAAGTCAATGTTTATGTGCTTCTAAAATAGTGAATGCTCCTTAATTTTATTATAAAATGTTTTGGGATTTTTTCTTTAGTTAAATCCAAAATGATGAAATAATGGTTACTGTTTTAGTTTCAAGATAATCAATAAAAAACAGCCATTTTTAAATAAAATGTTGATAACTTTGATGGCACATCTGTCTTGCATTATTGCATGTATATATATATACACAGCGATGCCGCACGTGATCAACCAAATGCGTGCGTTCAGTGTGCATTGAACATTTTTTTTAATTTAAACTTAATATAAAACAAATCGTCATCCCGCAGTGGTAAATCAGCAAATGCTTCTTGGAAGAACCCCGTTAACAGGTGCTAGGGTTAGGACTCATTCCCAACTGATATTGAATATTCTATAGGCAAATTGCTTGCACATTGTAAACAAATAATGCAGGAACAAATTAATTATTCACATCTTGTTATACTTGCTGCCATTGATATTACGATTGGAATTGAAATTGAAAACAAGAGAAGAAATACTAGTACGTACACAGTGAATGCTTATCTCAATATACCAGGTGTCCCAAAAATTGGTCACATGTAAACAATTTGAACAATTAAACTTTGCAAAAATTATAATGGTACATTAGAAAAAAAACCTTTTCCCATTTTTGCTGTGTTTGCAACCTTAATCAATGTAGAGTGAGAACATAATTGCCTGTTGGAAGAAAGGACCCTTTTTACTATTTTTTGTTCAAGCATCATATCCATTTTTGAAAACAAGCGCTTCCCCTGGGTTATCATATAAAAATATCACATTTCACAAGAATTTCTCCCAATCCATTGATAGAATCGTCATCATTATAAATAATGTATGAATGTATCAACAAAATTGCAAGGTAAAGACTTTTTCCCACAACAATTACGAATTTGTTTCCGATGAAAACAATATAATGAATACCCACCCACTCAGTGATAATTTAACTTATAATTTTTGTAATCATTGTTGGGATCTCTAACTTACATAAAAATGACAACATACTTTCTCAATTTTCTCAAGAAAACAGATAGGGTGCTCTAGCAAATTAAGAGGAAAGTCGCAAATTTTCCAAATTGTGTTTATTTATTTATATTAATTCTCTATAATTTCAGCTAATATATAATATGTCACACTTTCTTTCTCCATCACTCATTTAGAGAAAAATCCAAAGTAGTCCACTGAATATATTGCAATAAAAATTAGCTGCAAATCGATTTCAAAGATATTGCACTTCCCGGCAAAGTTGACCTTCAAAACTTTAAATATAGGTAAACACTTATGTATGAATGCGTTTTATGTCAAAAACAAAATTTGACTTTTTCACCGTATTATTTCTTTAGATGCCATTTACTAAAAATGTAGATTTGCGACTTTCCTCTCATTTTGCCTGAGCCAATAAATTAGTAATTTGATTTGATTAAATCATATTCATGCATAAATTAGTTTCATATTTACACAAATCCCCTCCCATCTTGAGGTATCACATTAACTTACAAAGGAAATTTTATTATAAAAAGAAAAATTATCAGACAACTATAGTAGCACTAAACTTTTAAAATTAGTAGGAAAATAATTATACAACTATAAACTGTGCAACACTATCAAGCATTGAATTGTCTTTAATTGCTTCAACCACTCAATATCCCGTATTTATGAAGTGTGTAAATTTCTAAAAATGTCAAAAGTCTTAAGCCACCATGAAGAAAGCACTTGGCAGTAATCCTAACACAGATAACCTGGTTAGATAGAGTAGCAGAGCTCCGGCAGGACGAATCTTGACATTTATGGTGTACAGAAAGCTGACTCCTCAGAGACCATCGCTGCATCATTACCTATTAAGTGCTGAATATAAGAATCTATATAGGGTGGTTTGGGGGAAATGGGTCACTGGGTAACTCTGACATAGCGTACACTTATAAGCAAAGTTAGCTCCGACAGGGACTAGTCTTGACATTTATTCTGTACAGAAAGCCGAATACTCAGAGACGATAGCTGCATCATAAGTGATGAATATAAGAAACTTTATAGGGTGGTTTGAGGGAAATGGGTCACTAGGTAACTCTGACATAGCGTACACTTAGAAGCAAAGCTAGCTCCGACAAGGACAAGTTTTGACATTTATTCTGTACAGAAAGCCGACTCCTTGGAGACCATATCTGCATCATTACCTATTAAGTGCTGAATATAAGAATCTACATAGGTTGGTGTGGGGGAAAATGGGTCACTGGGTAACTCTGACATGGCGTACACTAAGAAGCAAAGCTCCCACATGGCTGCATCTTGACATTTATTCTGTACAGAAAGCAGACTCCTCAGAGACCTAGCTGCATCATTACCTATTAAGTGCAGAGTAGTATGAATCTTTATAGGGTAGTATTGGGGAAAATGGGTCACTAGGTAATCCTGATGTGACAAACACTTAAGTAAGAAAGCTCTGACACAGAAAAATCTTGACAATTATTCTGTACAGAAAGCTAGCTCATTTGAGACCTGTATCTGCATCATAACCTATTAAATGCTGAACATGTATCTATATAGGGTAGTATTGGGGATAATACATCACCGGATAATCCTGACACTACAGGGGGGAAATTGGTCACTCGGTAATCCTAATTATGTAATGCAGGAGCATATGAAGTAGCAAAGCTTCGACAGAGATGAATCTTGACATTTATTCTTACTCTAAATCTTAGTAAAACAAAAATGATGCTTTTTGGATCTTCTCATAAGCTTGACAGATTTAATGAAATTTCTTTAGTATATAATGGTGAAATAATTGAAAAGGTTGATTGTTTTAAATATCTTGGTCTTATATTTGACAGTCAAATGACTTGGGCTCAACATATTGACTTCATATCCTCAAATGTTTCTAAACGTTGTGGTGTAATTCGTCGTGTAAAATATTATCTTCCAAATTATATTCTTAAGAAACTTGCTGATTCTTTAGTGATGCCACACTTTAATTACTGTAGTCAAGTTTGGTCTAATAGCTCTTTCACTCTTACGAACAGGCTGCAAGTTCTTATGAACAATCTTGCTAGAATCATCCTTTCAGCTGATATTAGAACACCAATTGATTCTATGATGAATGATCTTAAGTGGCAAAAACTAGATGCAACTTGGAAGAAACATGTTCTTATTATGTTATTTAAGTGTCTGATAGAGGAAGTTCCTAATTATTTGTGTTCAGATTTTGTCTTTACTCATACTACCCATAGTTACAGAACAAGAGGAAACTCATCAAACATGCTTGTTATACCCCGCTATAAAACAAATTCTGGTTTCAGAACTTTTCACATCAGAGCAGCAAACCTTTGGAACAATTCTGTTGACACTGACACTCGTTCAAAATTTAGTTCTTTGTCCCTTGGTCAGTTCAAATATTTAATCAAGAATATTTGAATTTGTTCTTCTTGGTTTTCTATAATTGTATGTCATTCATATATTTAAATCTTATTTTATTGGTTTCATGTAAATATTATGTAATTTTTTTGTCTATATGTTATATGTAAATTTTCAATTGTAACAGGGCCTTCTAGAATAGCAGTGCCTTGACACTGAAGAAGCTACCCTGTATAATGAAAGCTCAAATAAAATGTAGAAAGCCAACTCCTCCAAGACCATATCTACATCATTTCTGATTACGTGCAGAGTAGTATGAATCTATGGTGGAATTGGGGACAAAGGGTCACTGGGTAATCCTGATATATGGAGCATATGAAGTAGTACAGCACAGAGAGGGATGCATATTGAAGTCAACTCAGAAAGCAAACTCCTCAGTGACCCATATCTGCGCCTACAACATGCTGAGAATTAGCACAATCTATAGGGTGGTGTGGGGAAAATGGGTCACTGGGTAATCCTGATATGGAGCATGTGAAGTAGTACAGCTCTGAGAGGGATGCATCTTGACATTAACTCACTCCTCAGTGACCCATATCTGCTCCTACAATGTGCTGAGAATTAATACTATCTATAGGGTGGTGTGGGGAAAATGGGTCACTTGGTAATCCTCAGGCATGAAAAGTGGGTTTGGAAAAACAAGCTGAAAGGGTTTTTAATTGATAACTCTGTATAGAGCGCAGCAGGCGGCGCGAGCAGAGCGACCTAATGGGTGGTACCTAAATCTGACCATAACTTCAGTTCTGCTTACCCTACAAAGGTGGTTGACCCCTCATTTTGCAGCATTTTTAACACCCTTTCAGATTATGTACACTTTTATTTGATCAAAATAACTTGATATTTTTATGAATCTGCCTACAAGTACAAGCAGGACTACAAAAAAATCTACATGTATAAAGCGCAGCGACCTAACACTGTAACCAGAACCCACTTGGAGTCCATTACAGGAGTTAAATTTGACAACAAAAGGGACAGTAAACTTACCAAGGGAAACAATAAATGGTTAAAATCAATATAAAAA
>JXSR01S001396.1:13644-28940 GCA_000969725.1 Ophiothrix spiculata
ACTTAGTACAAAAGTGATTACGGGGATGTGCCATTACGGGGATGTGCCGCAAACTTGGATAGCAAAATCAGGCTGTCTGGTATTTCAATGGGTCCTTCTTCTTTGCAAAATGTGGTATTTTGATGGGTCTGTTTTCCAAAATTTTCGTAAATTTGAGCCAAATTTTGGATTTTTTTCTAAATTTCAAACAAAAATCAGAAATTTTTTGCCAGATTAGCGTTAATTTTCTGGAAAAATTGAATTTTTTGTATAAACTTGACTCAAAATTTTGGGAATTTGGTATATGGATGGGTCCCTTTTTCTTTAATATTGGTATATACATGGGTGGTACTTCAAATTTCCCAGCGGCGCACCCCTACCAAAACCAAAATTGAGTATCCCCCCCCCCTCGGGTCCAGTAATAACCATCTTTATATATTTATAGCAAAACCCGGGGCAAAACCAAATCAAAACTTACCTCTTCCTCTAGATTTAGCACCGGGTTTGACAATCCAGATATTGCGTAATCCCTGCATATCTGATTGTACGTTGGAAGCTCGTAATCTATTCAAAATACTACTGCACTTATCTACATAGTTAGCTGAGCCGTGAATGAGACCACCATTACTGCAAATAGAAAGGAGTGATGAACATGATTAAGATTTTTTTGACATGGCATGATTTTTGCTATTTTTTTTCAGGGGGTGAGAGATTAAGTATGCTTCCCTGCAAAAGCCATTTGACATACCAATATCACAGTTTATTTAATTCAATTAATTTATTTCCAAGTTTCTCAAGTCACGATCATATAAAATCATGAAATAATTTTCAAATTGCATGAATTTTATATATACAAAATTCAAAATAAACTTATCAGCTAAATTATATATACAATATCAAAATGATTTACATGGTATTTTAATAATTGAATGCACTAGAAATTCACAACAAGATAGAAGCTGAAGTTGAGAATCAAAAATTTATGCTAAATGTAAATTGAAACATGGCTGGGAGGCCAATTTAACTCTTGAGAAGCTTTAAATCTGGCCCCACCTTACGAAAGATATATAATGGGTTAATTGATGTCAAGGAGGTAGATCAAACACTTACTGAATGAGTTGGTAGTAGTCCTTGATGAATTGGTCCCATTCTTCGTCTGACAAGACAGGCGGTGTATTCATAGGCCAGTCTATGTCTTCATGATCTAGGACTTTGAAATGGTGATCTATTATTTCAATTGCCCTATCTATCAATGATGATGCAAGGATGACTTTGTTCTTCTTGGCTTTTGTAGCCTTTCCTGTACAGGAAAAAGACAAATTAAGAGTTCCAAGATATTCATTTCAAGTAAAGATCTTAAACCAATCATATATGATTATGTACAAGCTATAAGGGCCAAACCATGACTTTGACCTTCAAACAAAATTGTCGCAGCCAAACATTTGTTCATGATTTGTTCATGAGGTCACCAAATACTTGCGATCGAATTTAAAGTATAAACCGGTAACAAACATTTGAGGCAATGAATATGGCAATTCAACACATGTGCAATGTAGCGCAAAATTTTATGTGGTCTCAAATTGGTGTTATTTGAAGTAAATCGTCATTTTGACGTCACAACCAAATGTTTAGTAGCGAAAAGTTTGTTTGAAGGCCGACTATTTTTTGGCCCTTATAGTTTGCCAACAAATTGTGTTTCCGTTTACTGCTGTAATTGACAACATGTAGCCATTAAATTAATAGACGCTACTATCAATTCTAATGATTCCAACTAAAAAGTCTTTTGTATCTGGTTGATATTGTTAATCATATTTACATTTACATACTTTTTAATATTGTCAATTACCTCAATCTAGATGGGAGTGAATATGTGGTTTGTATTGTTTGTTTACAACATCTGTTTGGATTTTTAATTAACATTCTTCTTTAATATATAAATAAACCAACACTCCAAAACCATATTCCAGAATTATCAATGGTCCCAATGATTTTATTACAGCTAAGGGGCAGCTTCAAAACTCAACAGGCGGTTGTCTGCCGGTTCTGGCTGGTTCAACCGGAATAAACAATAGCCAACTGCGCAAAACTGCCCATAACCAGCAGACAACCGCCGATTGAGTTTTGAAGCCGCCCCTAAATCATTTAAGTGTAGATATTACTTATATCCACAAACTTACTTGGAGTACTTGTAGTGGACTTTGGTCTGGGAGAGCTTTCAACAGCAGCCTCGTCACCTTCATTGTCAGTGTCTTCATTGTCATCCATAGGAACATCTAATTCTCCATTGTGCCTGAGGACAACCCATTTAACTATACTACAAGCAGCAGTTAACCTATAATCATCTGTGGTTTGACAAATGAAACAAAAATAGCAGAGTAAGTCTTTATTAACTTCACAATTTATTTACTAAGCTTTCAATTTAATTAGAATTAAGTATACACTTTGCACACATCCCTAGTCAACAAGATGTCTCAAGTTCTTTGATTAAAGTAGAATATGCTGAATTTTTATTAATATTTTTCTGCTCAAGTCAAAGAGATTTCACATTTTTCAAACCTCTACCGTTTGAGTAAATGTATATGATCAAATAATTACTCAGGTAATAATTTTCCATTGTGTTAAATTTAATCTGTGAAAAAAGTAGATTTTCAAGGTGGTGACAGTGCGAGTCTACCCTCACAATTTTGAGTATGCGTTCATGATATTGTTAATTTCTGGAATTCTCAATTGTAAAGAAATATCATGATTTCAATCAAAACTGAAAATCATGTGTTACCAAAATATGATTTCCCCAGAATTTCAAGTCAAACTTTGCGTCCCTTTGTGTACGTTACAGGTTTAAAAATCCACAGGGTGACGTTTGTGTACGTTACAGGTTTAAAAAAACTCTTACAATGACCAAAAGGTTCAAATCAATCAAAAATTTCAAATGAGGATTTCTAACTGTAGGTATTTATTGGGATAATAATCCCATTATGCCATAGAACTTGATACTCACCGACAAACGCTGTCTTCTCATCTTCTGAGCATATTTTATAACAACGGGGAAAGAAACTGTCCGGATCCACAGTTCCAAATCTGGCAAAGGCCCTAAGATTGGTACATAAACCAACCTAACGAAAAAATCAATTGTGTGTTTAAGATAAATCTTGCCAACTATCATTATACTGTAGTGATTTATATCTTATTTTGAATATTTCAACAATATAGAAACCTTATGAAAAGACTACAAGAAACATTAGGTGTATACCTTTCAACTCTTTATAGGCATTACCAACCAATTTTCCCCATTTAATGCTTTGAGCTGTCCAATACATTAATATCAGGCAGTACCCATGATAATGACAAAATTGGATGATTTACGCCCAATATTTATTGGTCTCGCTCCCTCTCTATGACTTTTAAAATATTGGGCTTGATTACGTCTGACCCAATATTTTTGCAAGAACTGGACTGGGACTTAGAGTGGCTCGACCAATTAATATGGGCTGAATCTATCCAATTTTGTATCAAAAAAATTACTTGATATCAGTAAGAAAAATGAACTTCAGCTGGTAACAAATCTTGGCTCTTATTATTATTTCCTGTCCATAAAGACTGTCATCATATCAGTTTATGTCTTGTGCTGTTCAAGTTGTGTTTGTAAGCTTTGGACTGGGACTTAAGTTAGAGTGGCTCTTTTTGGTTTGATAACAATGTCAAATTTTCACATTTTGCTCCAAAAACATCAATTGCTGTAACATCGCTTTAAGGACCTACAAGGACAGATTTAAAAGGATTCACATAATGGTTTTACAAAAACACTAGCTATAAGGCCAACACTGTCACGATAGTTAACCTACTGCATGTGCACCTGTTATCGGATAAAATCCAGTTAATAGAAAATTCAGCCTTGGGTATCGTCGGTCATCTACTCGGGTAGTTCTTCTGAATAGACCAAATCCTGAATCAGTGATATTTTTCAGAAAAAACTATGCATAACGAAAATAAGACCAATTCATTCTTACCTTTGTAGTAAATGCACCATTTTTATTAAAGTGATTGACATAAGCATCCTTTTTAAGGAATTTATAGTCAATGCCATTAGCTTTTACTGTCCAGATGAAAGACGGTGGATGATTGCGTACAATTCGAGACTGAAAAAAATGAGAATGAACTGTTGTTTATGCAAATTAATCATCTTGTTTAGGCTTTCGCCAAGGAAACCCAACTTGGTACATGTACTTCATACTAAGTAAGCTAAAGGAAGCTTATCTTCAACAGGGCTCCAAATTACAAACACAATAATTTCATGAGTCAAATCTTGAAACCTTTACTGCCAAGGTGCAGGATTGTGTCTTTTTGACAAAATTTTCCCATTCAATGGCAATATTACATTCATTTTTTTCAAGAACGGCGCAATTCTGACAATAGATACAATCCTGAATCTTGATGCAATAATTATCATGTAACACTTGAATATGAATATATTTATTTTCCATGACTTTATTTTTCTTTTGGAAATTGTGGTGCCATACACTATGCTATGACCTTGAGCATATGACACTTTTCTGGATATCAGGGAAATTACAATCTGATTGACCAAATACTCATCTTGTAAGCAATAGAAAAGCAGGTGTTTTGCTGATCAGCAAATCTTAATTAAACTAAAAGATGAAAGAGCTGCCTTCAGAAAAATATACCATTGTCATCTGCTTGGGTTTAGATGTTAATAATTTAAACAAACAGCATTGCAAACATCAGCTATTTCAGTGGTGATAAATTTGTCTAACAAAATTATGCCACTGATTAAATATTATATAGTGTAAAGTATCACTGAGTATGAAGCCCAAGGCTGCCTTGAGTCAACTTGTATTGATCATGTAGTCCTATAATATTCATTTGTTAAGTAGCAGCTTTAATAGCTTGTGTGTAATATAACACCCTGCACCCAAATGACAAATGTCATGACACCCAATAACTGATGACTTACCATGATACCATAGGCACTATTTGAATCATCCAAATTGTTATCGTCATCTACATCACTGCCGCCATGACAACCGTTATCAGCATCATCTAAAAGTAAATATGCACAAGATGGTGATCGAGATGAAAATGTAGCAAATGTTTAATTTGTGTATGTTTTAAATTTACTATGCATAAATAAACAAATTAATAAAGTAATTACTTGCTGGTTTAATATGCTCTTACTAAGTATAGTGGGAACAATGTTTTTTGTTATCACCCGAGTCATTTTGTTTATTTGATAAAGCATTCGTTGGAATGTCCTTCAATGATGCTGAAATGAAAATATTTTGATCTATTATAAGATATGTTTTACAGCTATCAAGTTTACAAAAAAATATATAATTCCCGGGTATAATTTATCATCAAACTTCATGGCTGTAACTAGTCCTTTTGTATTGTAAATGGGTTACTTTAATGCTTTAAATGTTGGAACCTGATTAAATATGATAGAATGCACTTCAAAGGTTAAGTTTTTGATAAAATTAATAATTCGTCCTTGGACGTGATTTTTGACTATACTCAGCTTCAATGGCCCGTATCTCATACTTTACTATGCCGACCTTAAGGTACCTTTCGATATGACAGGACACATATCATCATGTGAGTGTAAGAAAGTCGTATCTGGAATGGCTGCCATATGTTATATATATTAAACACCTTATTACTAAACTGTGAAAAATCACTCAAAATGTCTCTCCCGTATGTCAGTGGCTTTTGAAATGGTTCTTCAGGTGACAGTGTCATCTGAAGAACCATTTCAAGAGCCACTGACCCAAGACTGGACATTCCACAGTGTGCCATTCAAATTTATGACAAATGGCAGCTATTGCAGAAACGACTTTCTTGCATTCACATTGACGATATATATGTTTGTGACACTTACCATCAGGGTCATCATCAGACTCATCATCGCTGTCATTCTTGGACTTTTTCACTTTGTGTGGTGCCATAGCACGGTACTGTTTTTCAACCCAATCTCTTCTACGAAGACATTCTCTTACTACTGGATACGGACCTTGGATCATGAAAATTTTATTTTTCTGAAGAAAATAAAATGCAAAATTTACAGTTTTGTTAGCATATAAATGGATATGTTTGTATGCTGTAGAGAACAATCAGATCGTGTCAGTTGAAATGTGAAATCTTTGTCTGTGAAGTCCTAGAAATCTAATGTATATCGGAATGCAATAGTGACCCAAGTCCACTGGAATAGTTTTTAAGAAAAACGAAAAAAACTTCACAGTATGTCTGATGATTAAGTTATGCCAATTTGGCTCGCAGGGTAGTTTAATGAATCCAATTGCCATATGAAACATGATTTTTCTATACTATTTGTGCTTGCAATGCTTTGAAGGGGGTCATTTTAGACCGTGGACTTGGGTCAGTCTTGCATTCATATGTGCCTCCAACACACGTAAAACTTTGTTTTCACAACATATCCAATTGTGTTTATTCATAGTTAGGAATAAAATCAAAGTTCTAAGTACCGTAGTGTAAAATATAATCTGAGTGAAAACTTAGTATGTTGCAGTGTCCTTGAAATATAAAATATAGGGGGACTTTGAAAAATATGTCCTCGGAATGTAAAATAAGGGGTAATTTTCAAGCCAATTTGTCCTTGTTTTTAAGGAAAACAGGGGCAAAAAATTGATAAAATGTCCTTGAAATTGACCCTAAAAGTGGGCCATTTTGATGTTTGGGAACAGCTTGGGTTACGACTTGGGGGCCGGGGTAGAAAGCATCACCATTTTGAGACAATTTTAATGCACTTTGCAACATCCTCATAATTAATATGATACCTACTTTAATTGCTTTGTCTGCAATAAGTTTAGCCATCCTAAGTCTGTCTCCAGTAGGGGGGTAACCCTGACCTGCCATGACCTTTGCCTTGGTACGTGGGGACGGAGGCTCGGGAGATATGGAAGTCCTTTCTCGAGGTAGTGGGCGTGATTGGCCGGGGGTATCCGAATCATTTTCACTGTCATTTGTTCCTGTTATGAAATTGAGAGAGAGAGAGAGCTTATTTAATGAATATTTAACCAATTATATGTTGCATCATGTTTGTTAGAGATAAACAAGGACCAAAATGTTGGTCTTTTTGTTAAGTTTTAAAAAAAAAGGGTTTGTCTCAGAAACCCGCGTGCATTGCTATGTGAAAATGAATTTAGTGCGTAGAGCTACGCGCTGGTCTTTCTCTCTTTTTTTTATCGAGAATAATCTAGCGATCGACCGCCGTCCGGGTGGCTGTCATTGGCTGTTGCAATTTTACCTTGAATTTTACGTTTTATTTCAACATACTTCCCAGAGTTAAAACGAGCAGGATCGTAGAGAAATTGGACACTTCACAAACATAAATTGGGCAATCAAAATTTCAGAGTGTTAAAAAAAATAAGAAAATCGCATACCGCATAGCTAATTTCCTATTAAAAAAAAAAAAATCGCATGTCACATAGCTTTTTTGCAAATGGTCCGAGACAGACCTTTTTTTTTCTTGGCCTAAGTTAAATTAATTTATTGAAACATTTCTTTGACTTTTCTTACCTTCAATTGGGTGTGTATAGCTTCTCTTGTGTAATCTTGTAGGGGATCTGTCTTTAGCAAAACTCTTTTGCCTATTCAATAGGATACTACTACCTGGAGCATATGGACCTGCAACAAAAATAACACAAATTACAAATCATTTTTTGATTTTAGCAATCTTATCGGAATGCTCTTTTGAAGCTTAAATTCCCTTATGTTCCACTTTCTTTTACATCAATCTTAACCAACTACTGCAATACTTGACAGAAATGGTATCTCTTCCGCAATTGAACAAGCATAATTTTGCAGCACCCATACCAAGTTACAAATGTTGCATGTATCTTTATTATTAAACTAAACTGGACTTATAATAGATCTTTATCAGACTTTTACAGCAAGAATGGTAATTGTATGTGAACTTAAGTTTTCCAAATCCACATTTGAATTTGCAATTTTTTCTACTGAAGCTAGCCAATGTCGTACAGCTTGTGATTAGTGAATTCAAAACACATGTACGAGAGGGTATCAAAAAGTTTTAAACTTTACCCAGATGAAATGGGACTAGGAGCCAAATTTTATTATGAGATACTTTAGGCATCTTTGCATAGGCAATGTGAAACGTAACACATTTCTCCCACTTTTAACTGACTGTCTAAAGACTATTACATAGGGATACTCTCTATTGAAAAAATCTGATTTTATATTTCAATGAAAATCAACATTTTCAGGTCGGCCATGATTTATTACGCCATTGTGATGCAATTCATTGACCAATGAATGCAAGGACTTAAAGGGACTAGCCTAGATTCCACCTAGAATTAAATATTTATGAAAATGCTCTAAACAAAGCTTAAAAGTATGCAAAATCATTCTTTGATGGTGATGTGTTTCCTAAATCCTAACTTTTGTACCTCAGATGGATTTACTAGATAAAGAATCAAACAAAGCTCATGAAAATAATTTAAAACATATTAAAAGAGAAACAATTTCATCAAAAATAATTTGTTTGGCCATCACAAGTGTAGAAACAAGATTTTTATCAGTTTTCAAACACTGTTTTCACACCACTTTTTGTCGCCGGCGACAAAAATTAAAGTAGGTAAAGAATTGCAATTTTCTCCAACATTCCTCAAAATTATGGAAAACCACTTGCAGGTTATATTACTTTAAACATGTTCTATCGATTCAAGTAAAAAAATATGCAGGTAAAAAATTAATGGGAAGAATCTAGGCCAGTCCCTTTAATATATATATACACAGTGTATCTCTCGAACACTTACTTGTTGTTTCACTGATTCGTTGTAAATTGATGGCAGATTGCATGGGTGGCATAGGCCCACCTCCAGCACCCCTGAGTGGACTGAGTTCATAGTCACCATCCTGACTTGAATCTAATGGTGACTGGCTTGATGATCTTCTTTTACTTGTTAGGTTTGGTGTAGATGTTGGCGTGCCCCATGCTAGGAGGTCGGTATTCTGTATGGAAAAATGTAAGAAAAGTCGAGTTAAGAGTTGATTTTTTTTTTACTATGAACTTACAATGTCACTTTTCATAAACAACCTCTGTATATTGAGTGTTATACGTAGGGATGGGCCTGGTTGACATGCATTCAGACTTTTATGTACCGTATTCCAGAAAGGAGTTTAGGTAAACCACGGTTTTAACTAAACACTGATCAACTGTCCAGGAATGATTTAGAAGCACTGTTGCAAGCGGAACAGTTCAAAATGAACCGGCCCGTGCTGTTGACTGGAAAATAAAACCGTGGTTTAGTTTAACACCTTTCTGGAATATTATCAATATCTTGATAATTTCATTGAGTGGTCTAAAGAAAATAAACTGACCCTCAATCCATCCAAATGCCAGGCCCTTCAAATCTGCTTTAAAAAGGAAGCCCCTCCACACCCTGATTTTCACATAGAGGATGCCCCCCTCCAATTTGCAAAACAAGCAAAAATTCTTGGTGTATGGCTGCAGGATGATCTCAAATGGGACAAAAACATCAATGAAATTAACATTAAATCAAATAGGAAACTGTATATGTTGCGCACACTGAAGAAATTTGGCTTCAACGACATAGAATTAAAATGCATATATAAAGGCTATGTCAGACCATTGCTAGAATACGCCGATGTTGTTTGGAATTCATCATTAACCAACTCTCAGTGCAATATCTTGGAACAACTTCAGAAACGTGCTTGCAGGATTATCCTTGGTACTAAATATACATCCTACAAAAACGCTCTCAATGAATGCGGCATGGACTCTCTATCTAATAGGAGGGAAAGTCATTGTCTGAAGTTTGCCGAAGGGCTTTCTCAATCCATTCGTACAAGTGACCTCATCCCTCCTACCAGATTTGAGAGCCATGGGAGGAATCTGCGAACAGCCAACAAGATCTCAAACCTCCGAGCAAGAACGAGTAGATTTCAAGACAGCGCCATCCCCTACTACATAAACTTACTCAATAGATAGTGCCAAGGATTATCCTGCTTTCCTCCTTTTACAAAGTTTTCCATTTTAAAATACTCCTTTTTTACTGAATTTTAAAGTATTCCTTTTTGAGTGTGTAATTATGTTTTTGAAATATTTATATGTCTGGTTTATATTAATCTGTGCAATCAATTGTTTTATTATTATTAGGTTTTATACTTGTATTATATTTTGTAAATTGTATGTAATTTGGTCTTAGGACCACCAAGTGCAATTTTAATAAACATGAAATGAAATGAAATGAAATATTAAAGGGCCTAAAAAGCTGGGCTATAAAAATTAAAACATACATTTTCAAAAATTCAAACAAACCAGTTATTTAAAAATGTGTACTACAAATGTTCTGTAACTTTGCAAGACTTTACATACATGTAGTTCTGGTAGGGGTGAAATCAATTTGAAAAAAGAAGTTGGTTATTAAGATAAGATGATCTATGAAAGTCAAGTTTACCTCTTTGTCCTTGGTCTTCTTGTTCTTAGCTACAGGTGACAGTCTTCCCTTCAATGCATACTGTTTGCTTTGTTCTAACTGCAAAACAAAATGTTTGCAAGATGAAGAACATGTTAAAACATCAGTGTTGGGTGGTGTACTCAAATATTAAGCTACGGGACTTAGCTTTGGGCATTGGTTCCATTTTTTCCAAACAAAAATCCTTGGATATTAAAAGGGTACCAAATTTCAACAGATTAAAAAACACAATGAAATCAGTCCTTTTTGGCAATCTTATGCTTAACTTAAGTTAGAAATGGGTCAAATTGCCAAATACTCATATTTTTACTTTTGTGGAAAGTTGTTAGATTAATTTTTAAATTGTTTTTATTGTAATTGTAAGATGTTGTATTTCTATTACACTACACCTGACAAGTAAATCAACCGGGAAAACAACCCCTGTTGAGCGGGTAAACCCTGCTTATAGAAGTTGTGTAATTTAAATAAATGCAGTTGAACAAAACCTGAAAACGAAAACAGATACCAACTAGAATTCACTGTTGCAGGAAAATCTGTCTGCAAAAAACAAGTCATTGCAAAGCTGTTTTTATTTTCTGGTATTGTTCTCACACAAGGCGGTAAACACAGCGTTCCTCCTAGCCCTTTTAGCCTGATTGACAAGCAACACATCGGTAATTGACTCTTAATTGCCTACCCCATGGCCATGCGATGATATTGACTAATGACAGTATTGATTACCTCAGTCCCGACCCCATGTGGGTATTCTGCCTGAGGACTTATTCTGGTGTTGTAACGGCAAGCATAAGGAGGAACGCTATGGCCTATTCCTCTCATTATAAGGAGGAACGCTATGGCTAGTAACCTCTGATGAAAAGTTTGTTCGAGTTGTTCATTCATAAGACCCACTTTCGACCGATAATAAGAATGTGTTATTTAGGCCTACATGTTATAACAAAAAATAGATAAATGAATAATGTATTTTTTAAACAAATTAACTTAATGAAGAAAATAAACATGTATACAAATAGAAGAATAAATAAATAAATGAATAAATAAATAAATATATAAGCAATTTAACTTAATAAACAAATAAACAAGATAAATAAAATAAATAAAATAAATAAAGTAGCTTGCTTAAAGAAATAAATAAATATATAAAGTAACACGTATAGGGCCTAAATACGGCAAATATATCATGGTCATTAGATAATGAAATATGCCCTTTGTATCTCTTTTTTCCATTGTATAATTAAAAAACATTTAGTTCACTGCTGAACATTAGCATATCTGATATTGATTTATCCTTGGCCATCGAACATAACGGATTTGAATCGATTTAATCGTAACTGGGGAAGACTATTTCCAATATAATCAATGTCAATTACAAAATTTAC
Organism: Ophiothrix spiculata; assembly: GCA_000969725.1. Classification (NCBI taxonomy): domain Eukaryota; kingdom Metazoa; phylum Echinodermata; class Ophiuroidea; order Amphilepidida; family Ophiotrichidae; genus Ophiothrix; species Ophiothrix spiculata. Next base: position 25,493 of record JXSR01S001396.1, read on the forward strand.
TCCGTAAGAACTAAAGGAGGAACGCTGTGTTTACCGCCTTGTGTTCTCACACTCACAGTCTCCAGATGACAGCTGAATTCTCTTGGCTCTCTAAATTAAAATTGAACTCGTATTTAGACCAGCATTTTCTTAATAACAAAATACACTTACCAGTTTCTTCTGTTTCTCAAGGTGCATTTCTTGTCTTAGCATAAATGTTGTTCCCAATCCTTCAGCAATTTTAGCACTAGCTGTGCTCATCTGCGGCCGAAATGTGAACTCTTGATTGAGCGTCAATTCTTTTGAAGATCGTCGTTGTGATGAGTACGATCCTGAACCACGACGATCTTGTACTAATCTCAAACTTGAATCATTTAACTTTGGACTAAATGTGAGTTCATTGTCATACTCGAATCTTACTGGGGATCTTGCGTATAATCTAGGTGAAACTACGCCGCGTGATGAAGACCGTGATTGTGGACGGGAAACTGGCGTGCCAGTTGCTACACGACGAACCCCAGATTCGCTTTTTGATGAAGCAGGTTCAGCCTGCAGCATTCCTTTCCGGGTGTTGAAACCCGATCTGCGATAATTTCTTTGACTATATTTGCTTTGCTCATTCTACATTTTGACGAAATAGCTGAAAGGAATTAATAAAACAGTTAGTTCCTGATTAATCACATTATTATTTGATTACCATCACGTTGTTGTTGTGTCCAGATTCAGTTTACACGAGTGTATTTGCTTGGCCCAGTCAATATTGATGCATCTCCATGGACGCGTAATTTCTGTCGATATTGTAAACAATGCTAGTATCGTTATGATAGATTGATCGCTTAACCTCCAATATAGGCATTTTGTATGTGTGTTCTGTACGATACGAGGTCTAAAAATAAGGAATGATGCTATATAGTTTTTCTGAGGGCAGTATGTTTATCTTAGCCAGGGGGTGATGGACTTCCTATGATTTGATTTAGGATACAACTTGACTGAATGTCTGAATGCAACATTGACCCAAGTCCACATTGAAATAAAAACAAAAAATCCATAGTTTGTCTGATGTTTAAGTTATGTCTATTATTGTGTAAGGTGTCAACCTTAGCGTGTGTCTTGCTTTCTCTAGAGAGTGAAAAGAAAGTACCGGGGCATGAGTTATGATGTAGGCTTAAGACTACACTCTTAGAAAGGAAGGATCAAATATGAGACAAAAAGGATCAATTTTGATCCTTTTTAGGTATCAAATATGAGCTTACCCTTTAAGGATCAAAGTGATCCAAAAATAAGGATCAAAATTCTTGATCCGAAAAAAGGATCAAATATTTCTTATAAAAAAAGATCTGACTAAAAACATCTCACTGAAGTGACCCTAGCAGGGTTTGAACCCACGCCGCATGTGCATCATGTATAATTACCAATTATAATGACCAACGCTCTAACCACTCGCCCACGGAACAGGCAGTTATCAAGTGTGATGAAATTATCGTATTTGTATACCATTGTATACATTCCCGGCTGTGTAGTGGATATTGGGTGTACTCAAATATGAAACAAAAGATCACGTTGGATCCAAACGCGGTATCAAATATGAGCTCATCCTTTCCGTATCAAAGTAAACCAGAAATACGGATCAAAACTTCGATATTGTAATCAAAAAGGATCAAAATAAAATGATCCCAAAAAAGGATCAAAAATGATCCTGGTGAATTTGATCCATTTGTATATTTTGATCCGAAAAAGTATCAAAACGATCCACGTTGGATCAAAAGTGATCCTTAAAGGATCAAAATAAAATGATCCCGAAAACTACTCGTATATTTGATACCGGCCTTCTAAGAGTGTAGAGAAAGCCAATTATTTTACATTTTAAGCTATATCTTCAAGATTATAAAGAATTTGGAGGTGAAATTTTGATTTACAATCAGAAAAATATGAACTTTTTGCATCAAAGGGGTGGGGGGGGAGAATGTGATCGGAAACAATGTCCCCCGACAGTTGCCCTTAAAATTATCAGAAAAAAGGGATTCCCTTAAAAAAGAATCATTTTTCATCTAAGTCCAACTCCTATTAAGAGTTTGTCTTAACATTCAGCAGATTTAAGGTGTGCTTTATGAATAGGCCCCTGGGACCACCCTTAAAAGTTGCCGCCTTAAGTGACATGGGTATTCTATAGCATATATTTTACATAATTTGCTTTTTAATAGAAGAAAACACAGTACTTCAAGTGTGACTTAAGAGAGTCATTTTAATACTCAGTGATACTTGGAAATATTTTTACAAATCATATATGGTACAGTTAGCATTTTTGCACTTAAGATTATACATTTAAAAAGAACAAAAATGACGTCCTGCAATTATAAAGCAGAAATTGAGCTTTAATGTTAAGGGAATCACTTAGTGTAAGTGAAACACTTAAATTACTCTTAACTTGTAAGTAGTTTTCGAATACGGCCCCTGACAAACCCTTATTTTAGTTACACTTAAATGAACAAATATTTAAGGGAATCCCTTAACTTTAAAGGGACTGGCCTAGATTCTTCCCACTATTTTTTTGCCTACATATTTTTTTTTTACTTTAATCGATAGAACATGTTTATAGTAATATAACCTCAGTAGTTTTCCATGATTTTGAGGAATATTGGAGGAAATTGCAATTCTAGGCTAATTTCATTTTTTTCGCCTGCGAAAAAAAGTGGTGTGAAAACAGTGTTTCTAGTTTGAAAACTTTAAAAAATCTTAAATCGTTGGCTTAAAGAGGCCATCTGGATCCGAGGAAAAGGAGACAACACCATGAATAAGGACGAGGGGGCCTACAAGTTAGATAAAATCTATGATTCACTCATTCTCAAACGGCAACACAGCTGTGACGTCACCAAAGCATCCAGTAAACCGGATTGCCAGTCCACAGTGCAGAACAGAGTGACCAAGCTTCCTGAAAGGAAGTGAAATATTTCTATGTGAGTACCATCTGAAAAACAATTGGATCTGTACTTAGAAACTTTATTTACTATGTTTTAAAAAATCTTGTTTCTACACCTGTGATGGCCAAACAACTTACTTTCGATGAAATTGTTACTCTTTAAATATGTATTAAATAATATCTAGGAGCTTTGTTTGATCTTTTATCTGGTAAATCCATCTGTAGTACAAATTTTGGATTTAGGAAACGCAGGATAGTCACACCACCATCAAAGAACAATATATTGCAAATTAGTTCTCTCTCAATTTGAGCCATTTGTGTGTAAATTTTTGCAGTTTTTTTGAATTTTACTATACTTCTTAGCTATATTTACTTAGAGTATTTACATAAGTTTTTAATTCTAGGTGGAATCTAGGCTAGTCCCTTTAATATCATTTTAAGGGGATATTGGAGCACCCTTAAAAGTGGCCCTTAAGGGCCCTGTCAACCCTTTGTTTTCAGAAATAGTTTTTGCACTGTAACTCAGAAACGGATAATTAAATTTAAATAAAA